>PYAF01002115.1:442287-479266 GCA_007407185.1 Glycine tomentella
AGCTTTACTTTGCAATGAATATCCAAGAAATATGGCTTCATCAGCCTTTGCATCAAACTTTCCTAGTGATTCTTTCCCATTATTTAAAACAAAACACTTGCAGCCAAAAGTTCTTAAATGAGAAACATTGGGTTTTCTTCCCTTGTATAACTCATAAGGTGTTTTCTTCAAGATGGGTCTTATGAGTAGTCTATTTAAAATGTAACAAACAGTACTTACTGCATCAGCCCAAAAATACTTTGGTAAATTAGTCTCATTTAGAAGTGTTCTTGCACCTTCTGCAAGTGATCTGATTTTCCTCTCCACAACACCATTTTGCTGAGGTGTTCTTGGAGCTGAAAAGTTGTGGTTAATTCCATTTTCTTCATAGAATTTTTCAAAATGTTCATTTTGTAATTCTTCACCATGATCACTTCTAATTGAGATTATTTTACACCCTTACTCATTTTGAATAAGTTTGGCTAATTTTCTGAAAGCATGGAAAGCATCACTCTTGAATTTCAAAAACAAAGTCCAAGTAAATCTAGAATAGTCATCAATAATAACAAGTCCATAGTAATTGCCACTTAAACTCATAATTCTAGAAGGACCAAACAAATCAATGTGCAGTAATTCAAGTGGTCTTGAGGTGGAAACAATATTTTTACTTTGAAAAGAGATTTTGGTTTGTTTCCCCTTTTGACATGCATCACATAATTTGTCCTTTTCAAATTTGAGTTTTGGCAGGCCATTTACTAAGTCCTTTTTAATGAGTTTATTTATATGGTGCATGTTAATGTGACTAGCTCTCCTATGCCACAACCATGATTCATGTAACTTACTCATTAAGCATGTAATCTTTTGGAATAATGCATGGTCTATGGAAAGCAAATAAATGTTACCTTTTCTTTTGCCAATGTGGATTACTTCTCCACTTTTACCATCACATATCATGTAGCAATCTTGATTGAAAGAAATTTTAAAACCTTTATCACATAACTGACTTATGCTTAGTAGATTATGCTTTAAGCCTTCAACATAGAGTACATTGCTGATTTTTGTGTTCAAGTTGTCACCAATGTTTCCTTCACCTATGATCTTCCCTTTGTTGTTGTCTCCATAGGTAACATAGCCCCCATCTTTAAGTGTAAAATTTTTAAGCAAGGACTTGTCACCGGTCATATGTCTTGAGCAGCCACTGTCAAGATACCATAAGGAGGAGCTTGCTCAAAGACATACCTACAAAAGAAACAAATCACTTCATAGAAGAAGGTACCCATTTGAGTTTAGGTCCAAAGGGGTTAGTTGCTTGCTTTTTCTTTTCTACCCAAATACACTCACCATTTGGGACATAAAATCTTCTTGCAAAACATTGGTAAGATGTATGTCCTTTCTCCATACAATAGAGACACACAACAGTTTTATATGTATTTCTAAAGAACCTCTTTTGATTGAATCTTGGTTTCTTTTTCTTCTTCTGTTTTGGAGGTACAAATGTTGTCTTTTGAACATATTTAAAGCTCTTTTTGTACCCCAATCCAGAAGTGTCACCAAACTGTTTTTGAGCACTCAACATATCATTCAAATCACATTTTCCTTTGTTGAGTTTTTCCAAGATATCAATCAACTCATTGTTCTTTGAAACAATCTGTATATATTTTTCTTCTTGATTAAGTCTATACTCTTCAAAAACTTTTTGCAGTATTTCATATTTGTCAATAGTTATAGAGAAAGAGGCACAAACACAACCACTTGATTTATAACTTGAAGTAAGTTTCTCATTTTCTTCCTTCAAGTTACAAACTTCCAGTTTGTAATTCCCTTATTTTTGCAAGATGATCTTCAAGGTTTTTCTTAAGCTTATTGTTGGATTTAGCAAGCTTTTTAGCCTCTTTATGCATCTCTTGAAAAGCAAAAATGGCTTGATCAAGTTCAAAGGTTACCTCATCTTCTTCATCTAGGAGATCATCATTCTCTTCATTGACAAATGAAGTAAGGCACATGTTGGCTTCTTCTAATTCAGTGGTGGATTCTGAAGTTGTAGAATCATTGTCCTCCCAAGCAATGTAAGCTCTTCTTGGCTTTGCTTCTCTCTTGACTTTGTTGTCACTTTGTTATTTCTTCAAGTAGATTGAGCATTCTGATTTTATGTGGCTAGGTTTGCCACATTCAAAGCATGTGAAATTGTTGTCAATCTTCTTGATGTTGCTAATGCTGTTGTTGGTATTGCTCTTGTTATTTCTTGAGAATTTTCTGCCCTTATTCTTCTTTAGAAATTTACTGAACTTTTTCACAATCAAGTTCATACTTTCTTTATCTTCCTCATCACTTGAGTTTTCTTCTTTTTTTACCTTAGGTGTTGCAGCCTTTAGTGCAATTCCCTTGCCTTTTCTATCTGCATCTTCAGCAAAGGTTAGTTGAGATAATTCTAGTTCATACTCAAGTAACTTACCAAACAGAGCAGCCATGGTCATTTGTGAGAGATCCTTAGATTCTTTGATAGCTGTCACTTTTGGTTGCCATGCTCTTGTGAGGCACTTCAAGATTTTGATGTTCAATTCTTCAACATCAAAGGTCTTCCCAAGTCCTAAGAGGTGATTCACTATGTGTGTGAATCTTGTTTGGAGTTGAGAGATACTTTCGTTTTGGTTCATCTTGAACATTTTATATTCATGTATCAAGGAGTGCTTTCTTGATCTCCTCACCTCTTCAGTTACTTCATGGGTGATTTCCAGCATCCCCCACATTTCCTTGGCACTTGTACATCTTACTATTCTGAAGAATTCATCAGAAGAAAGAGCAGAAGTTATCATGTTCTTGGCTTTAAAATCCTACTGAGCAATCCTTTTTTCTTCATCCCAATCTTTGGGAATCATGTTATTATCAACAACTTTGATTGGTACCCTAGGACCTTTTTCAATAGCATTCCAAACACCTGGATCATTGGATTGAATAAAGATCTTAATCCTATTTTTCCAAAAACTGAAATGCTCTCCTCAAACCAAGGAGGTCTATTTAAGGAGGCACCTTCCTTGAAGGTTATTTGTGAAGTATTCTTTTTTGAAAGAAAGTAATCTTGAGTAACTTACAAGACCTAGCTCTTGATGCTAATTGTAAAATATAGGAACACTTCACACTTAACCAAGAGGGGGGGTGAATTGGTTAGGCTTGGTAAATTAAAAATTTCTTTGACTAAATCAGAGTTTCCCTTTGGATCTTTATCACTTTAGTAACCAAGAATCTTTATTCAATCAAATGTTCAGTCCAAAGTATCCAATAGCTCAAGATTGAATTAGTAAACAAGGCAATATTATCCAATTAAACAGAATATCATCAAGAAAGAGATTAATATCAAAACACATAAGATTGATACTGGTTCACTTCAAACACTATGAAGCTACATCCAATTTTCTTCCACTCAACACTAGAATGGAGTTCAACTATTGCAATATTTCTGTTCTTACAAGTAATAACAAAGTCTCTCTTTATCCACCCTAGATAAAGTTCAGAAATCTAAAACACTATTAGATTCTTAGAGACAACCCCACTGAGAACACTACTCAGTAAACCCCTAGAGAAACTCTATCTCTAGTTTACAAGCAAGAAACCCAATTACAATAGACAATCAAATACAAGTTTTCAAAAGAATTACAACCACAAAGTTTAAGGAGAGAAAACACCTGATAATCTAATGAATGATATGCTTATGAATGAATATATCAGGTTGAATGATGAAAACAAACTAAGAACATCTCTTTCCTTAACCTTTCAAAAGACTCTTCTTGCTTCAAGAATCACTTAATAACTCATAAGAGTCTTAGTGAAGACAAGCACTCATAGAACCCAGAAAAATTACTAAGAAAGTGTTTAAGTGTTTAGAAAGCTTAGGTAGGCTCAGAATACAAATTGATCAAGTTCTTAAACAAGCTGAGCAAGGGTTCTATTTATAACAAACTTTTCTAACCATCAGTAATCGATCAAACGCGCTCAATAATTGATTATTTCACTTATGTAATTGATTAAATCAATCATGTAATCGATTAAAGGGTTCTATAAAAATTTGGGTTAAAGCAATGAACAGAATAATCGATTATTTCGATACGTAATCGATTAAAACAGGAAGCTTCATAATCATGAAATAAACTATGTAATCGATTACGGATTTTGGTAATCGATTAAAGCAAGAGACTTCATAAACATAAAATAGATAGAGTAATCGATTACAAATTCTGGTAATCGATTAAAGAAGCAAGATATGTTAAGCATAGGCATATGATGTAATCGATTACAATATTTGGTAATCGATTAAGACAGAGAGATGATTTTCCTGTTAAGCCTATGTAATCGATTACAGTTCAAAGATAATCTATTAAAATGATCATCAAGGCAGTTTATATGTGAGCCAAGGTAAATTAATCGATTAAACCAATATGTAATTGATTACATTGTTCTTGAAAAGTTTTCCAGAAAGCACTAAGAACAATATAATCGATTATTACGAATAAGTAATCGATTAAATCAGTAGAAAATTTATTTTTCCAAAAATCTTTGATTTAACTATTAGACTTAGGCATTTTATCAAGGCCTTGTGAATTCTATTTATTTAAACTAATCTAATGAATGAATGATGTGAATGCAATATACTTGGATCACCAGAAATGCTTCTTCCTTTTACATTTAATCACACATAATTCTTCAATACTTCAAGGCATGTTGTAAGCTAAAACCAAGCTTTGATTCTTTGTCCATTCTTCAAGTAATTCCATTGAATCCAACAGATGCCAATTGAAAATAAAGGGAATACTCACAATAACCAAGAGGGGGGTGAATTGGTTGTTTCCTTGGTCTTTTAAAATTAATTCAAATCAGAGTTTAGGATCTTTATCACTTTCGAAAACCAAGAAACCTTTTACTCAAATAACTCAGCCCCAAGAAAAACAATTTCTCAAAACATAACTTGTTGGACAATAAAGATGAATCAAAGAATCACTAGACAAGATGAGAACAAGAGATAGAGAATAAAGCACACAAGCAATTTATATTGGTTCACTTCACAACAGAAGCTACATCCAGTTTCTTCTAATTCACACTGGATTAGAGTTCCACTATTATAAATTTTGTCCCTACAAGCTTTTACAAAACCTCCCTTTATCAACCTTAGATAAAGAATAGAAATCTAAAACCCTATTAGACTTCTAAAGCGAAAGAAGCAGAGAACACTACTCTATTCTTTAGCTAGAGAACCCTTCTCTAGACTCAAGCAAATAAAACCCACTTACAATAGCCAAATACAACAAAATTTCTAAAACAGAATTACAAACAAAGATTAAGGAGAGAGACAACCTGATGATCCAATGAATGACATGCACATGAATAAGCAAACCAGGTTGAATATCAAAACAGACTCAGAACATGCTTTTCCCTTAACCTTTGAAAAGTTTCTTGCTCAAAGAATCATTCAAAGACCCATGAATGTTTTAGATGAAGCAAGAAGTAATAGAACCCAGAAAATCACTTTGGAAGTGTTTAGAAAGCTTGTGTATACTCAGAAATACGAATTGATCAAGTTAGAAAATAAGCTAAGCTTTCAATCCTATTTATAATAGATTTTGTAACTAACTGTAATCGATTAAATGCGCCATATAATCGATTAAAACGTTTGTGTAATCGATTAAATTATCATATAATCGATTAAAATGTTCAAGAAGGTTTCTGGGTTTCAGTAACAAGCAAAATAATCGATTATTCCGAGCTATAATCGATTAAGACAGAAAATTTATTTCCACAAAATAAACTGTGTAATCGATTACTAATTTTGGTAATCGATTAAGTCAGGAAATATGGATTTTCAAAATGAACTATGTAATCGATTAGGGATTCTAGTAATCGATTATTCCAGCAAAACTTAGAATCTCATTTTAACTATGTAATCGATTACAAAATACCAGTAATCAATTAAAACAATTAACAAAGCAGCTCAGTTTCAATCAAAGGCTAAATAATCGATTAATCCGATAGGTAATCGATTAAATTATTTATGAAGGTTTTTCCAAATTGAACGAAGAACAAAATAATCGATTATACCATTATGGTAATCGATTAAAGCAGTGAAAAAATCATTTTTCCAAAAACCTTTTAACCAGATTAAATCCTTAACCAAAAGATAAAAGCTTTGTTTGATTTAATGAAAATCAATTGAGTATGCTAATGAATACAATGCAGGGATCAACCAGATTGCCTTCCTCTTACACATAATTTCATTTACAAATCTTCAAGTCCCTTAAGCAGTTGAAAGCTCAAAACCAATTCTAAATCAAAGACTTCCAATCTTCACAATGTTCCGGCTATATCCAACAGAAAGTAGCTAACCCCTATGGACCTAATCTCAATTGGGTACCTTCTTCTATAAATTGATTTGAATTTTCCTGGTATGTTTAAGAGCTAGATTTTCATTATGGTATCTTGGTAGTGGATGCTCTAGACATATGACTGGTGACATGTTAATGCTCACAAATTTAACTCTTAAAGATGGAGGATTTGTCACCTATGGAGATAATAACAAAGGGAAGATCATTGGAGAAGGCAATATAGAAGATAGCTTCAAAACCATATGGAAGGATTAAAGCACAATCTCCTAAGTATAAGCCAACTCTGTGATAAAGGGTTCAAAGTGTCATTCAATGACAATTGTTGAATGATATGTGATGGACAAAGTGGTGAGGTGATTCACATAGGCAAAAGAAAAGGTAATATCTATTTACTCTCCATAGATCATGCATTCTTTCACAACACTTCTTGCCTAATAAGCAAAATCGATGAATCTTGGCTATGACATAGAATGGCAAGTCACATTAACATGCATCATATGAACAAGCTAATTAAAAAGGATTTAGTCATTGGCTTACCGAAACTCAAGTTTGAAAAAGACAAATTATGTGATGTTTGTTAAAAGGGAAACAAACTAAAAATTCTTTTCAAAGTAAAAACATTGTTTCCACCTCAAGATCCCTTAAATTACTTCACATGGATTTGTTTGGTCCTTCTAGAACTATGAGTTTAGGAGGTAATTACTATGGGCTTGTCATTGTTGATGATTACTCTAGATTCACATGGACTATGTTTTTGAAATCCAAGAGCGATGCTTTCAATGCTTTTAGAAAATTGGCCAAACTTGCTCAAAATGAAAAGGGAAGCAAGATTATCTCAATAAGAAGTGATCATGGTGGAGAATCCAAAATGAACATTTTGAAAAGTTCTGTGAAGAAAATGGAATTAACCACAATTTTTCAGCTCCAAGAACACCTCAACAAAATGGTGTTGTGAAGAGGAAAAATAGATCCCTTGAAGAAGGTGCAAGAACTCTTCTTAATAAGAAAAATTTGCCAAAATATTCTTG
The DNA here is from genome assembly GCA_007407185.1 of Glycine tomentella. Lineage (NCBI taxonomy): Eukaryota > Viridiplantae > Streptophyta > Magnoliopsida > Fabales > Fabaceae > Glycine > Glycine tomentella. The sequence continues at coordinate 449,663 of PYAF01002115.1, forward strand.
GGCTAATGCTTTAAGTAGAGTTTGCTACACTTTGAATAGATTACTAATAAGGCCTATTTTAAAGAAAACTCCTTATGAACTATACAAAGGTAAAAAACCAAACATTTATCATCTGAGAGCATTTGGCTGCAAATGTTTTGTTTTGAACAATGGAAAAGAATCACTTGGAATGTTTGATGCTAAAGCTGATGAAGCCATTTTTCTTGGATATTCATTACATAGTAAAGCATATAGAGTTTTTAACAAAAGAAACTTGTGCATGGAAGAATCTGTTCATGTTATTTGTGATGAATCTAATCCCTCCAAGGAGGAAAAGAAGTGTGATGTAGATGCAGGACCTTTGTGAAAATATAATGAACACTTATGCAAATAACCAAGAGGGGGGTGAATTGGTTTTACCTTGGCGTTTTTAAAATTCCTTTCAAAAATGCTACAGTGGAAGACTTCAAAGAAGGATCGTATCTTTAAAAACAATTAAGAAAACAATTTTCTTCACCTTCTTTTCACAAATACTTTCACCTTAAACTTCACCTTAACCAATCAAACCACTCTGGTGCTGTTACCAATCTTGTGATATGAACAAAAAATTAATACTTCAAGAATAATATGAACATTAACAGGAATATTCAAACACACAAGATTTATACTGGTTCACCTATCAACCCCGAAGGCTACATCCAGTTTTCTTCTAATCAAACCTTGATTAGAGTTTCACTATAACAAATATAATATCTTTACAAGCTTACTATGATCTCTTTTACCCTCCCTAGGTAAAATTCAAAATCTAAACCTATAGACTTTTCAAAAGACCAAGAACCAGAGATCCCCTCTCTGTTCTTACCTCTAGAAATCCTTCTAGAAAAGCTTTAAAGATTACAATTTGTTATAAGAACATTCAACAACAAATACAACACAAATATCAAATAATAACCAAGCTTATAGTTCAAGAAAGATATCACCTCTTATTCCTCAGTAAATTCAATGAAATGAATGATCAAACCAGACTGAGAATGTATGCAATTGATCTTTCTTGATGACTTCTTTAATCAGAAAGCTTGAACACAACTTCACATTATGTAGACAATTACTAACATATCATGTTAAACTCCATGACTATTAGCTTCTTTTAATTTTCTACTCTCCCTCTTGCCTTTGTGATTTAAGAACTCTAGAATGTGATTTTCTCCAGGCTTGTATGAAAACTTCACAAAATATTTTCTTTGTTTAAACTCAGTGCAAGTTGTTCTATTTATAAAAAAACAGACTTAACTAACTGTAATCGATTATATCGTCAATGTAATCGATTATTTTAACTGATGTAATCAATTATTTTAACCAGATAATAGATTAAAGTGTTCATCAGGATTCTGGAAAAATTTCAAGAACAAAATAATCGATTAAGTCACCTTGTAATCGATTATTCCAGATGACCTGTATTTTTTGATACACATAGATAATCGATTAATTTCCCAAATAATCGATTATAACAAACAATGTGTAAAACTCATCAATGCATATTTAATCGATTACGATTATCTAGTAATCGATTAAACCAGATGAAAATGCTTTTGTGAATTATGCAGTGACTCAGATAATCGATTATTCTGTGATGTAATCGATTATCACAGAGCACATTCAATTCAGTGTTAGGCTTATTTCATCGATTACGAATGAATGATAATCGATTAAAATGTTCACATGCATTTAATCGATTATATCATATAGGTAATCGATTAAAACAGTGTAAAACAGTTTTTATAAAAATCTAATTGCCTTAATGACTTAACATCTAAATGCTTATTATCGTATGATTAAACATGATTTAATGTATGTATGAATGCATGAATTAATCAAGATTAGTGAGGATTATGAGGCTTTAACCACTTGAACCAAGCTTAAGCAAGAAATTACAAATGCCATCAATTGAGTGGGCATGTAAAATATCAAAACTTGCATTCTTCATTCTTCTTGATTCCATATCTTCATCTTCCTCATAGCTAACACTTTGGAAGAATTTATCCAGCTTAATGATTCAATAGATAAAGAAAAAGAAGAGCTAAGTGTTGAAAGAAAACCATCAACACCAGTCCAAGAGCCAAAAGATTAAAGAACTACAAGAGATCTCTCCCTTGACAATATCATTGGTGAAGTATCAAAGGGAGTATCTACTAGATCTTCTTTAAGAAATTTTTGTTGTAATATGGCTTTTGTTTCCCAAATTGAACTAAGAATATTGGGAAAGCCTTAATTGATGAATATTGGATGCATGCCATGCATGATGAATTAAATCAGTTTAAGAGAAATGAAGTTTGGGAACTTGTTCCTAGACCTTCTTCTCTCAATCCTATTGGCACTAAATGGGTTTTTAGAAACAAACTTGATGAAAGTGGAATCATAGTCAAAAACAAAGCTAGATTGGTTGCAAAAGGTTACAACCAAGAAGAAGGCATTGACTATGAGGAAACCTATGCTCCAGTTGCAAGATTGGAAGCCATTAGGTTATTGCTTGCATATGCATGTTTAATGAATTATAAACTTTTTCAAATGGATGTTAAAAGGGCTTTCTTAAATGGATATATTAAGGAGGATATATATGTGGAGCAACTTCCTGGTTTTACTGATTTCAAACATCCAAATCATGTTTTTAAACTTAAAAAGGCTCTTTATTGTTTAAAACAAGCTCCAAGATCTTGGTATGAAAGATTAAGTAAATTTCTAATTGAACAATCTTTCACCAGAGGACATGTTGATAAAACCTTGTTCATCAAAAGGATATCTTATTGGTTCAAGTTTCTGTTGATGATATAATTTTTGGTTCAACTAATCAATTGTTGTGCAAAGAATTTTCTATCTCTATGCAGAATGAATTTAAAATGTCAATGATGGGAGAATTAACATTCTTTCTCGGACTTCAAGTGAAGCAAATGAAGAATGGTATATTTCTAAATCAAGCCAAGTATTGCCTTGAAGTGATCAAAAAGTTTGAAATGGATAAAAGCAAATATGCTGCAATTCCAATGGCAACATCAACCTAACTTGATTCAGATGAAAAAGGAAAGAAGGTTGATGAGTCAAAATTTAGAGGAATGATTGGATCCTTATTATATTTGACAGCTTGTAGACCTGACATTATGCTAAGTGTGTGCTTGTGTGCAAGATATCAAGCAAATCCTAAAGAATCACACCTTAGAGCAGTCAAAAGAATCCTTAAGTATCTCAAGTCAACACCAAAAGTTGGTCTTTGGTATCCTAAAAGTGCATCAATCAATCTTGTTTGTTATTCTAATTCTGACTTTGTAGGGTGCAAGTTGGATATGAAAAGCACTAGTGGAACTTGTAATCTAATAGGAAGTTCATTGATCTCATGGCATTGCAAGAAGCACAACAGCTGAAGCTGAATACATCTTAGCTGGAAGTTGTTGTGCTCAAAGCTTATGGCTAAAGCAACAATTACAAGATTTTGGTGTAGAATTCAAAGGAATACGTCTGCTATGTGACAACACAAGTGCTATCAACATCTCAAAGAATCCAATAATGCACTCAAGGACCAAACACATTGAGATAAGACATCATTTCCTAAGAGATCACATCCAAAAAGGTAATATCAAAATTGACTTCATTGATACTCATAATCAATTGGCTGACATATTCACTAAACCTTTGGCTAGAGATAGATTCTATGCTCTTAGAAACATGCTAGGTATCTTGGATGAATCTAATCTTAATTAGCATGAGTGTTGTGTGCTTATCTATGTGAAATAACTTCATATTTGTTCCATCATCATATGTGTCTTAAATTTCCAAATTTTGCTACTTAAAACACTATTCGTTTTGATATTTTCTCTATAATAATCGATTAAATGAACTTAAAACATGGCTTAGAGTGAAATTTGTGCTTATGTAATCGATTACACATGCAATATAATCGATTATTCTTCATAGAAAAATGACTCCTGAAAATAAATCTCTCTGTAATAATCGATTAAGCTACGGATTAATCGATTACATTGTGCAAAAATCCTTTTACAAAATTTGAATTCACTGGAATAATCGATTACAGTGAATGGTAATCGATTAAATTACTGAGAATATATTTTAGAAATTCAAATCCCTCTGGAATAATCGATTACAGATCGAATTAATCGATTACATAAGCTTCAAAGTGATTCTGAACTTCAAATTTCTCTGGAATAATCGATTACATATAGGAAATAATCGATTACACTTCATCTTCATTAACTGGAATTCACTAAAATAATCGATTACATTATGAATTAATCGATTACAACCTCTACAGAAACTGATTTTGCCTACGAATTAATCGATTACAGATGGAAATAATCGATTATTCATGGAGTTACTGCAGAATCTGTCAGATTTTCTTGGAAATTGTAACTGCCCAATTGCCACCTAATTCAAATTTGAATCTTCTGTGCCTTAATGGTTGTGGGTTAATTCGTATTAACTGGTATTAATTGTTCCTAATTTCAAATTTTGAATCTTTGGAGCCTAAAAACTTCTATAAATACAGCCGATTGCTGAAGGGAGAAATCACACCAATCTTCTCCTTCTTTCTTTAAACACTGTTGTGTTCTCTCTCCCTCTGTGTCTAGAAACTTTGCCCAGAAAGTCTCTCACTTCTTTTTAGCCATGTCTACCTCTAAGAGAGTCAAAACCTACAAAAGAAAGGCTGGTGAAACCTCTAACCCTGCTGTCAATAGGTTAGATCACTCGTTTCCTGCAGAGAGAGACAAAATGACCTACCTACAATTCAATGCCACCAAATTAATCTATCCTCCCAAACACCTTGAACTTGATTGGTTCATTAGGGAAGGTTTTTAGTTCCATGCTTTTCTTGAAACGCAGAGATTAAGGAAATTTGTTGAGATGAAGGGTACGTTTTATCCTGAGTTAGTAAAGGTGTTCTACACCTGTGCTAAGGATTCCATGGATGGGACTCTTCTGTCCCAAGTGAATGGAGTTGCCATGGAAATAACTCCAGAAGTCTGGGAAGCAATGGCTAGAATTTCCTTTGAAGAGGAAAGGAAATTTGAAGAAAAGGCTGGGGGATACAACAGGGTTGAGACCTATAGGGGGATGCTTATTGATCCCCAAATGAGACTGAAGCTTAGGCTCAACATTGTCCCTATGAGCCATGAAGACATACTCCTCCACTACATCATCACATACATCCTCACTCCTAGAGCCACCAACAATGCCTAAGCCACTGATGATGACCTGCAACTTGTGTATGGTCTCAAGAATTCAATTCAGATGAATTGGATTCTCATTCTTGAGGAGATTATGCTTAAGTCTAAGAGGTTAATGAATTACCCATTTCCTTATACTGTGCTTGTTTCTAGGTTTATTGATTATTTCAATATTGATGTCTCTAATGAGGTTATTGACAACACTAACTCAAGCAACAACCTCATCAAGGAGAAACATCTCACAAAGCTAGGGATGGTCAAAACCCCTCAAGGATGGCAAATGGCTGGCCAACAAGTCCCTGCTGCTGCTGCTGGAATTGAAGAGGAAGGTGATGAAGAAGATGAAGAAGAAGGCCCTGCTCAACCATCTTACAGTCCATTTGAATCTCTTATGATTCAAAAGATGGATGGCCTATTGTCTTTGCATCATGAGCACAGGGTTGAGACAAATTCAGCATTAGAGGAAATTAAGTCTAGGCTAGAAAACATAAAAACTAAGCTTATGTTTGATGGTTCTGAATCCTTTTAGGATTTCTATTTTTTCATTCTAGTTTCTTGTATTTCCTTTTTCTTGCTTTTCCTCTGTTGTCCTTTATTTTTTTTATGATTAATGTATTGTTTCCCCTCTGATTAATGAAGTTTTTTTTAAGTTTCTCCTTCTCATTATTTGTTGTGCTATGTTTTTATCTTTGATTAGCCAAATAGAGGGAGAAATATTGATTGATTATTGATTGATTATCATACTCTGTTGTGCTCTGTTTTTCTGCTAAAGTTTTGCATAAATCAAAAACAAATGGATTATCTAATTAAGGGGGAGCAAATTAAGTCTAAGGAAGCAACTAATGCAAGTCAATGACTAATGTTTATGCAAGATTATTTCTTAACACTTGTTCTTGGCAAAGAGGCTGATTTGTTTTCAGGTTTGCAAAAGTTCAAAGTCTTCTACTTTTCATCCCTCAAAAAACTTCAAAATCTAACAAATGGTCAACCAAATATTTGGCATGTTCAAAGCCAAAATAGGGGAGATTGTTGAATATAGGGGGAGCAACATGAAGCATGAAGTCTAAAGACTTAGAAGATTGTTTTGAGCTTTTCACATGCCTCGAAAAATGTAATTCAATGAAGTGTAAGAGAAGGCAACCTTGTGATTCTTGCATTGCATTCACATACTCATTAACATCCTTAAATGATTTTCATTAAAACATCAAAGCTTCTAACTATGTGAAAAAGGATTTAAATTGAGTAATATTTTTGGAAAAATATAATTTTACTGTTATAATCGATTACATTGCATTTTCATCGATTATTCAGTTCATGTTTCAAACTAGAAAAGCTTTTATGAACATTTTAATCGATTACCTATCAGATTAATCGATTATTTGGCTCGTACTTAAAAATGGATTGCTTTGGTAAAAGTTTTAATCGATTACTCACTTATTATAATCGATTACATAGTGTAAAATGCATTTTGTGTCTTGCTATGATAATCGATTACCATCATTCGTAATCGATTACATAGGCCATTTGAAAAAGCCTGCATTGCTTCTTTAATCGATTACCATTATTTGTAATCAATTACACAGGCTATTTTGTGAAATAGAACTTTTCTGATTTAATCAATTACAGCTCGATTTAATCGATTATTTTGCTCGTTGTTGAAACCCAGAATATGCCTTAAACACTTTAATCGATTAAGTGAAAATTTAATCGATTACATATGCTTTTTAATCGATTATTTGGCGTGTGTAATCGATTATAGGTTGTTACATAATTCTGTTATAAATAGAAGGAAGACTTGGCTTGTTTAAAATCTTGAACACTTCCTAATTTCTGAGTATACACAAGCCTTCTAAGAGTTTGAAAGTGATTTTCTGGGTTCTCTAACTTCTTGTCCCACTTTCTAATCATCATGAGCTGTTGAATGATTTTTGGGCAAGAAACTTCAAGAGTTTAAAGGAGAGCATGTTCTAAAATTCTGTTTTCTGCAATTCAACCTTGATTGGTAATTCATATGCATTCACATTCATTGGATCATCAGGTTGTTTCTCTCCTTAATCTTTGATTGTAATTCTGTTTTGGAATTTTTGTTATTTGATGCTACTGTAAGTGGGTTCTTGAAGCTTTGGCAAGAGTAGTGTTCTCTAGGAAATAACAGAGTAGTGTTCTCTGGTTCTTGCTCTTTAGAAGTCCAATAGGGTTTTAGATTTCTATTTTTTATCTAGTGTTGATAAAGAGAGGTTTTTGTAAATCTTGTAAGAATAGAAATTTATAATAGTGGAACTCTAATCTAGTGTTGATTAGAAGAAACTGGATGTAGCTTCTGTTGTGAAGTCAACCAATATAAATTGCTTGTGTTGATTTTCTTTATCTTTATCTCTACAAGTCATCTTGTTCATTTGTTCTTTGTTTCATTATCAATACCCAACAAGTTCTATTTTGAGCCATTGATTTCTTGAGTTGAGTAATTTGATTGAGTAAAAGCATTCTTGATTCTAAAAGTGATTAAGATCCTTAACTCTGATTTGATAAATAAATTTTAAAAGACCAAGCTTCAACCAATTCACCCCCCTCTTGATAATTGTGGGTATGACCATACAAAGCTTATATCAATTCCCCTATTAAAAAAGTGTTATTTACTAAAATCATTAAATTTCAAGAATATAAATAGTGAAAATGAAGAGTAACTTTAAAAGAGATAGAGTAACTTTGAAAGACTTATTAATCATTTTCATTATTTATTTTCTTGAAATTTAATAGTTGAAATTAGTTACACACTAAAATTATTAGGTTTCAATAAAATAAATAATGAGGATGAGAAATAATTATTTTAATAAATGAGCCGTAAATAATTTAAAGGTATTACTTTAGTTATTTGGTCCCCCAAAAAAAATTTGGACAAGATTCACCACTGTTGAACAATGTGGTGTGTGTTTGTAGAGGCATTTAAAAATAAAAAAGCAAGTGTTTTTTTGCATTGAAACATGTGATTGTTTTGTTTAACGCCCGTAATATTTTGTACACATTTCTTTACTGATCATACATATATAACTAACATCATTCAGGGCTAGCGTAAGCAAATACTCAAACCCCTTTTTTTTTCAACATATGAAAAATGGTATATATAATTTGTGTTTATTAGATTAAGTTGCCACACATTCTAGCTAGAAGGATTAGCACCAGTGGTCGTCCAATTCTAAATAAATTTGGACGAAAATGATCTTTCGTCGAAAGCAATATGCTGAATAAATGATTCAACAAATTAGCATAACACACATTATTCGATGTAGTGGAGAATCTGCGCGGAAAGTCATTGCTAATCAAGTTGTGGTACCAACTATTTTGATGCACTATGAACAACGTTTGAATAGCCCTCACCACTATAAATTAATTGTAGTTGTCATTGCCTTCTCTGCAAAATAACTTAACCATTTTTTCTTTGTCTATACAACAAAGCTAAACCCAATAGCTTTGATTACAACATCTGTTCATTTAGCCAAAAACAAATATTTTAGTTGTGTTCCTCGTTCTCACTGTATGGACATCCCAAGTAATGTATCGCAAGTTGTCTGAGGCCTACTCATCAATGAAACTGAGAAGTGGATGGCACAGTATGGTAAGGTTTACAAGGATGCTACTGTGAAGGAAAAATGTTTCCTAATATTCAAAAACAATGTGCACTTAATTGAGTCTTTCAATGCTGCTGGGGACAAACATTTCAACCTTAACATTGACCAATTTTATTGGGATCTCGATTTAAAATAATATGATTAGCATCCTTGTTCTTATGTTATTGGGGTCTCGATTGCCTTCCAAGAATGTTTGTCTTTTATCTATAAAATTAAATCCGTGACCTTGTTCATGGAATCCAACTTCAGTTTGTCTTAAATCAGCAACTGTATTTCTTAAAATATTTTTTTCAAAAAAAATATTAAGTAAAGTTTATACCAATCTCATTTTCTATTTAATAGAATTTATTTGATAACAACCCTAATAAATAAAAATAGAGTTTATTATTTTTTTAGTCTTTAAAATTTTTAAATTTTGTGTTTATAATCTTTGAATTTTTTATCTGTTTTAGTATTTGAATAATTTTTTTTGTTTGACATTTAGAGGATTAATAGTAAGGACTAAAAAAAGATAAATAACTAAAAATAAGAATGAAAACAAGTTAAGGACTAAAAATATAAATAAAACGTTTAAATGCTAAAAAATATAAATTAAAAAAATAAAAACTAAAACCATAGTTTACCCTTAAAAAATACATAAAAAGTATCTTATTAACTTAATTATTGTTAGGTATGTTGTTGCTTATTCAGACACGTTTGAAAAACTAATAAAGAAAACATATGTTTGAAAAATTCAAGCTAAGATACTTTTTTATATCTCGTTTGCATGCGTTCTTAAATGGCAACTCATCGAATAAGATGTTCATGTCTTGTTTCATTCTACTAACTCCATCTGATTTGATGAGACTTTTGATAAGTTTTTTTAGTGCAAGAAAATATACCATATTTATTTTGAGAACAAGTTTAAGTTATTCTTCAGTTTGTCCCAACCAAGTCCAATATCGTAATATTTTTAATCAATCATGAACTAATGATAAAAAAAAAAATTGACTTAATGAGTAATATTTTGCTTACATGATATTATATTATATATGTTGTTTCTATTTATCTCAAAATATATATTATAAATTATACCTTAATAATAGCCATACATTCTAATATTTAATTATATTTAATGTTAATATTAAAGGATTGTCTTTATATGCCCCACAAAAGTCTAATACACCATTCCAAAAATAAAAATGGCAAAAATATCCTCACTTGTTATAAACAGTTGGAAAGCAAGGCCACGGTGCATAAGACGTTAACTTTTTTTGTTGTTTGAAGATTGGTTTTTGGTGGTGTTCTCTCCCTTGGTGCTTTTGTTGTTTGAGTGGGTAGTTTTGGCTAGTCATGGAAGTTGTGTTCGTTGTTGGATTCGTCGGAGCATGTTCTCATGGTGGTGCTATGGTGGTCAAGGACTGAGGTGAGTTCCTGTCACTTTACAGATTTCGCAATCCGTAGATTACATAATCCGTATGGGTTATACGGATCATATAATCGGTATGGTTCATACGGATTGCATAATCCGTATAATAGAAATAAGATTTAAAAAATTGTTAAATAATTATAAAAAATCATTTTAATTAATTATTAAAAATAATTTTAATTAATAAGAAAATAAGTTGGTGAAAACATATATTAGTTACAATTGATGGGAATGCTTACTTGGATATTTTGTTTTACTATACATTTATTTTTCCACTTATTTAAATTTATTGTCATTTGTTAAAATGAACAACGATGAGTAGATGTATGACAGTATTATGTCTGAGGAAACTAATATGAATAAAGATATCAGAGATGAACCTAGTGCGTTTGAAAATAATAAATGTGAAGTCGATTGTTCTGCAGCCTTCAATACTTATGAGGTATTTATATTATTTTGAATTTGGTTAAAGATGTTAAATACATGATTTGTGGAAGTTAAATTTTTTTTATTGATTTTCGAAGGTGTTCCCTTCTTGTGAGTGTAACACCCTGGATTATAAGTTACTAATTTGGACATTTATGTGTGTAATGATGTTGCTTAATTACTTGATTTACTTTTTATAAGTGCTATTTGTTATTGTTTTGCCTTGGTATGCGTGTGTTGTGATGGATGTGCTAAGTCAACTTTGATTTGCTGTAAGTGCTGGAGGGCCACGTCTGTAGGGAAATCCTTTTGACACTCGTTTGGCTAATCACCACCGGGGGGGGGGGTGAGTCCTGTGCACGATAGAGTGACCCCGACGGCAACTACAACTATCATTTGGACCATGGATTTGGCCTATTTCCGGGAGGTACCACATTGCATGTTGCGCGTTGAGACAGGAGCATGCATCATGCTAGGCATTTTTAAGTCAACTTGTGGAATGTTCTTAGATGCTTGTTCATGATGGTTGCCTGATGATAAATCTGGATTTGTGGTGATGTTGTGATGCGTGAATTGCTTTTGCTTGACTAATACTACCTTTTGCCTGTTATTTTATATGATGAACTCACCTTTACTTTGTTGTGCCATGTGGTCTGGTACCTGTAATGATCGTGAACCCGATTCGTGTAAGCAGATGGACAGCACTAGGTGATCTGGGAAGATGAAACAATTTAGTTGGAGCCGCCGAGTTGCCGGGATGTTGATCTAACGGATCCCGGGCAGGGGTTATGTTTTGCTAGTTACACCCCTGGTTTTGATAGTTACACTCCTATTTTACTAGTTGCACCCCTGATGTTAATTTCCTTATTTCTTTTATAAAACTTTTGTACGTTTTATATATGGATAGTTGTATTGATAATTAAAACACGTCTTATACATACAGATTTAAGTATGTGATTGGAATGTTTTCATGCGTGTCTCAGTTATGTTCATAATCATCATGTAATTATGAAAAATCTACCATAGTTTTCTTCGAAACAAGAGAAAGGGGTGTTCTTTTATCAAAATCTACGTTAATGTTGTGGTTAAGAGTAGAGATACAGTAGCGATGTGGCGGGTCGTTACAGTGAGGATGTATTAAAATAGGCTCGAACTGTTGCATATGAGAATGGTTTTGTAGCTGTCATAATGAGGTCGGACATGTCAACTGGAAAGAAGGGAAGGACATCATTTGTTTTAATTGGTTGTGAACGGAGTGGAAAGTATAGAGCATTCAATAAAGAAATGGTACCTACAGTCACTAGCACTAGAAAATGTAATTGTCCGTTTAAGCTACAAGGCAGATCAATTCCGGGAGGTGAAGGGTGGATGGTGAAATTATTATGTGGCACTCATAATCATGCTTTGTCAAATTCATTATGTGGACACCCATATGCTGGTCGACTAACAGAGGATGAGAAGATTGTTGTTGCTGATGTGACAAGCTCGATGGTGAAACCAAAAAATATACTCTAACTTTGAAGGAACACAATCCCGATAATTGTACATCTTTGAGGCAAATAATCAATGCAAGATATACATATCGTACGCATATCAGAGAAGGTAATACTGAATTGCAACAATTAATGAAACTATTGGATATTGGGGAAGCATTATGAAGATTGGAAGTCTTTGATTTAGAAATGGTTTTGAGCTTTCAACATGCTTAAGTGACTTGAAGATTTGTAAATGAAATCAAGTGTAAGAGAAAGGCCATCTGATTGATCCTTGCATTGCATTCATTCATTCATTAACATACTTAATTGATTTTCATTAAATCAACAAAGCTTTTATCTTTTGGTTAAGGATTTAATCTGATTGAAAGGTTTTTTGAAAAATATTTTTTTCACTACTTAATCGATTACCTCAGTGGTATAATCAATTATTTTGTAATCGTTTACACAGTTCATTTTGTGAAAATAAACTTTCTGTCTTAATCGATTACAGCTCGGATTAATCGATTATTTTGCTCGTTGCTGAAACCTAGAAACCTTCTTGAACAATTTAATCGATTAAGTGATAATTTAATCGATTACACAAGCTTTTTAATCGATTATCTGGCGCGTTTAATCGATTACAGTTAGTTACAAAAATTGTTGTAAATAGGTTTGAAAGCTTGGCTTGTTTTGGAACTTGATCAATTCGTATTTCTGAGTATATACAAGCTTTCTAAACATCCCTAAAGTAATTTTCTGAGTTCTATTACTTCTTGCTTCATCTAAAACATTCATGGGTCTTTGAATGATTCTTAAGCAAGAAACTTTTCAAGGTTAAGGAAAAGCATGTTCTGAGTTTGTTTGCTATTCAACCTAATTTGCTTATTCATGTGCATTACATTCATTGGATCATCAGGTTGTTTCTCTCCTTAATCGCAAAACTGCATCCATCTTTCATCGACTTCCTCGGTCGATGGCGATTCAGTGATTTGGATTTGTGGAATTTCCTGAACAAATCCAAATTGATTTTGGTAAAAGACTTACAAACCCAGAGAATAGCGATATTATGTCGAACTCTCTATGCGCACGGTGATCGCCATATGGAGTCCAACACACATCGTCCATGAGCAACCTATCCAGTCGCCTACAATAGGTGTTGACCGGTAATGCCTTCTCAACCTTTCAGCGACACACACGTGGTTGCCTCTCGTGGTAGTTATGGGCTGCAAAGACATTTCAAATTGTTGGGAAATGCTCATAAATCCAACACTTTAAATTAATATACAACGGCAACGCATGAGTATCAAAGTTATAACAAATATTCTCCAATGGATAATTATGTCAACAGCGAAAGGAATTACCTGCAAGAGCGTGACATAACCGGCAAGATGTTTGTCGTGATACTATCATGTGTAGTTAAGATTAGAATACATATGAACCAGAGCAGCCGCACCCCAAGCATATCCTCCTGATTGGTCCAGATCGCGAAATGCCTCCAAGAATACCACACTGATATGTGTGGCACTCTTGTTTGCAAAGAGAGTGCACCCAACCAAATGAAGCAAGTACGCTTTGGCCGCTGGAATCCACTTCATTGATTGACATTTCACAATATATAAGTCTCGCAGCCAAGACAAACGCACATATCCCCATGGCATTGCTCAATCTCTGCTCCAACTTCTTCTGCAGATACTTCAAGCAATTCAACAAGCATATGTACGGCCTAGCCAACATCAATCATGTCAAATGATAAGAAATCTCCTATGATGGGGACATGCAAAAGGGACACGACATCATCCAAGGTGATAGTCAACTCCCCAACGGACAAATGAAAGCTACTTGTCTCAGAGTGCCATTTCTCCACGAAAGTCGAGAGCAATCCCCTTTTTCTGGTCTTGATTGAGCAACAAATCAAAGGGGCTAAGCCCGTACCCGCAACCAATCCTTCAATCTCTGGTGCAGGCCGCCCAAATTTGTGAACTTTTCTTCCGTGGGAAGCCAATTTTAACTCAGGGTATTCCTGCAAACATATTAATCATAGAACAATTACATAATAGTTACATGGTCTAAAAAAAGAAATTTTTTATGAAGGAAACATATAACTACCTGCCCTTCCCACACTCGAAGAGCCACTTGTTCAGCGTACTTTGTCAACACTAAACGGTGTAGTATGCATTGGCCTTACCTTTCATGAATCCAAGATTGAAGAAGGTATGAATTAAATGTCTCTTCATACACACCTCATAAACTTGAATCATGTGGAATAGATGAAATGAGTTGAGTCTTGACTTTATTGTGCAGTCTCTTTTACTGGTATTCACTTTGTATTCCTCTTTTGTAAACCCAAGCCAGTGTTGAGAATGGATCGATGTGATATTTACAAATGTTATAAGAATTTTGTCAAAACAAACATATACTGGATAACACTCTTTACCTTAAATTGCTCCTTCCTAAATTTGAATGTAATAGTTAACTATTACTTCATAGTGGATCTTCACCTGCCAGTGCCAAGAGCCAGCCAGTGGTGAATCCAAATCACTGAAGCTGAAAGTAATAGTCCAGATTGCATAGATAAGATTGCTTTGCCTGAAAATAGGTTAGTACAAGACAATTAATCTGCAGAAAGATATCAAAATGGTTGCTCCCATATTCTTAATCAATATTCTAATCCATGTCTTTGCTTTTATTATTTTCTATAACTATTAATGTTGCTTGAGTACTTTATGTGCTACACAATGTTGTTTAGGAAGCTGGCATCGAAGTATGTATCAATGGAGAATGTAACTAGCGTTTGTTGTTCATCTCAGTTGAAAGTAGCAGATTTCTCAAAAAATAATGGCCAACTCTTCTTCCCCATTTTATAATGAGACAAGTAATCAATAGAATTGCATCTTATGTTTTGAGTTTGAACAATTGTTTTGTTTTTTTTTTTTTGGTGAATGAACCATTATTTATCCCAAGATAAGTGATTATCATGGGATATTACATTTTCCTATATCTTAGTTAAATATACATGTGAGTGTAGAATAGTACTCTATTATTTATTAGGATTTAACATGTTATTGCCTTGTATTTAATTTGATTCTGCTTTGACTATTTCTTTTAAAAAAAATTTTGTATTTTAGTGTAGGGTCTTGATATTTATAACTCAAAGCAAGTGAGAGACAAGCAAATAAGATGGGTTATTGGAAAAGTTTGCTTATTCAGTTGTTTTCGTTCTTCTTAAGCATCTGTCCCAGATATATGTAATAAGTAATTCAATTATTTAGGAAAGTTTGTATTAATGTTTTAATATACCAGCCAAATAGAATATTATGACTATTGATATGCCTAATATGGATTGTGCACTTTGGATTTCTAAAAATAACAAATAACATTATAACTGAGGTTTACTTTTGATGATTGGTCCAATTCCTACTGATGATGGAGTTGGAAAAGAGGTGATCAGACGAATGACAGCAAATATGGCCACAAACAAGAAGTTTTATACAGATTCCAATGGAAAATATTTTCTAAAACGAGTAATCTAACACCAATTTTTTTTTCTTCTTATTTATTATGAAATTCTTTGAGGAGAAAATATTGTAACATTGACTTTTTTTACCCTTAAAATGTCAATACAGGTTTGAGATCATAGGGAAAATTGGCCTCTACAAGTAACTCAATAGTAGCAGGAAACTATTAGCCCGTAAAAATTTTGTACTCTATTAATTTCTTCAAATTTCTAGTTTTAATTGGAGATAATGTGTTAGGGGTATGAAAAGACAAGAAACAAAATGATATCATGGCATCAACCACTAGAAAAACAATTAAAGAACTTTAGAGAGAGAGGGAGGAGTAACAGTAAACTATCATTATTTTTTTTATAGTTAACAGACTTCTATAACATTGATTAAATTATTTTTTGTTTGTTCATCTTAATCTTGAAACTTATACTAAGGATAAGAAATCTAAGCTCTCAGTCTTAGTTGATCACGCCACTGGTGGAGCCAGCATCAAAGATGGTGAGGTGGAATTGATGCTTCATAGGTATTCAAGCTGTCTTTTTATTGTTATTTCAAAACTACTTTTTATCCGTCATTGTACACAAAGGTATCCTGATGATTCTGTAATGTAGAGACTTGCATATGATGTTAAAGTTTTCTTTTCATGTATTACATAATTCGGTTGCATGATCTGCTTGTCGTGGTTCCCAAAGCCATTAATTGAAACGGTCTTTATGGACAACAAGGTAACAATTTTCTGTGTTTTAACTGTTCATTGTAAGTCAATGTGCTATGTTATTCTGTTGGTGGCGAATCTGTTTTGTTTATGGTGTTGTTGCATGGTGTAGTCTTACTTCACACCTAACTAAATTCCTTCTACTGATTCAGATTTGCTCCACATAACATAATCAATTGACTTTTTTTGGAACAAGAACTATTATTATGTTAACGTATGATTGCACAAAATTAGTTACTGTAAATTTAATTCATTTTCTTTCTCATTAAAACATTATCTTGTTACAATTTCATCTTATGCACTTACCAAGTTCAGATTAATGTGTAAATAGCAGGTGGTTGAATAGAGGTAGTGTACACAGGCTGAGGTAGTGTATAGAGGTAGTTTATAGGTATTTCTTTATTATCTCTATAACTACTCCGAAGGGAATTGTGGGATTTTGGCTTTCTAGAATTTAGTTTTGAATATTTTGATGGCTTGGTGATCAAAATTCAAATTTTTTTGTTTTTGCGAAATTCTAAATTTGAAGGTTTCGTGACCCACAAAGATGGACTCAAGAACTCGCTCCGCCTCATGTATGCAATGCAAGGCTCCACTCTCTGTTCCCAAGGTTTTGTATTTCCAATCCAATCATTATTCCCTTTGAACTGATTTGTTGATCTTTCTGTTTGTGGATGCTGAGAATGTGATTGAGAAATGAAATCAATCCACTAGGTAGTGATCCCGATGTAATACTTTTTTTGCTTCACATTTTTTGAAAAAATCTTTTATGATAAATCAGCGATAAATGTTATCCTTTTTTTTCACTAATTGGTTTACTAAGTTTCTAATTATTGGAAAACCATCATAAACGTAGACATGTATTTATATTTATTAATTTCTTTGCTGCTTCTTTTTCCTATCAATCAGTGGAGTGTTTCTTCTTTGCTAATTGCATTTCTGTGGGGAGTTTCATATTTTATTTGGTTTAGTGCTTGTCAGCTATTTTGTGGTGTCATGTATCTTAGCAGATATATTTTATATTCTGCAAAGCAATTATGTGCTTTTTCTTTGTTTTCATTCCTT
This sequence comes from Glycine tomentella, assembly GCA_007407185.1. NCBI lineage: Eukaryota > Viridiplantae > Streptophyta > Magnoliopsida > Fabales > Fabaceae > Glycine > Glycine tomentella. Next base: position 467,094 of record PYAF01002115.1, read on the forward strand.
TAGTTTTGTAGTTGAAGGATTCTAATTTAGAGAACTATATGATGGAAATTAGGGTTAAGGTCTATGAATGAATTTGCATTATCTTCTGTCGAATAAACTTATAATTTTATGGTTAAATTGCATATGTAAGGATTAGTTAGATGAATGAGTTCATGTTTGGGGACTACAAATGTAATTCTTGTCAATTATAATGTGGCTGGCATTGACTGAAGGATTAATTTGTCTGTTTATAGGATTTAAGGTTTTGGAGATTGTTTTTGTTGATGTTGGCAGTGTGGTGGTGTTTCAGGCTTGAGTAGAATAAGAAGCTTGTTCTTACTCCGTTTGAGAAAAATCTTGACAGCTGGACTCTGGAGACAGCTCTGGCGGGTTGTTGAGCGCAGTGATCTGGTATGTTGGTATCATCTTTGAAGTTTTATGGGTTGATAAAGGATTCAGATTTTTTTTTCTCTTTTAAATGAATTGTTGTATTTGGAGGTAAGTATTAGTTTTGGAATCGTGATACACTATGCTGATTATGCTATGTCACTGCATGATAATGGCCTAGTTATTAGGATTGCACCTAGTTAAGATGGTATGTTTGTCGTTTATATGAATATATGGTTGCCAAACAATTGCATCTGCTTATCCATGCAATATTTTTCTTAGTATGGTCTACAGACTGTGTACCATTTGTGATGTAGTCATTATAGGAAAAAGAATGCAGTATTTGTAAAGTTCAAATATAATGTAGCTCCTTTCTTCTATTTAAGATGGTTGTTTAACATGTTAGTAGATACAGGAGTTCCACAACACTCTGTGATCTTTTGTTATTTGTTTCCTGGTTAACTGTATTGATTACATTATTAGATTTCTAGCTGCCCTCTTCTTTAATTTGGCATCTTACTGAAACAAAAAGAAGGGGAAAAAAGGCTAAACAGGTTGGACCTGCATCATGAGCTGCAAACTAAAAAGTGATGCTAAAAACAATCTCACTTTACAACTTCCCCCCAAAAGAAGAAGAAAGAGAAGCTTTAGTAAGGCCTATATATTATAAAAACATTTAGATAATTGATATTTTCGTTTTCATTACTAATGGTTAGAAATGTTCACAATGTAGTTTTTTTATCTGATAAGTGCATGAAAACTTGAAAGTTGATGGTTCTCTCGCTTTTTTTATCAGCTTGTTATGGTCGTTGATTTGGGAGATCCTCTGTTCTATCGTTGTCCAGATCTTGAGGTGAGGCTTTCTTTCTTTCTTCCATAATGAGAACTCTCGAGATGGCTAAGTTTGTGGCAAATATAACTTATTGTAAGGATCAGATATAGTGGAAGACTTTGGACTGGATATTCTTTTATGGCAGCTTTAATGTCATGAAGTTCACAACAGTCAAAGCATCCTTTCAGAGTCTCTACTTCTATTCTTTAAGACATAGTAGCTTACTTTAATCTCAGTAAAAAGTTTAACAAGCATTAATAAGATCGATTTGACCAGACACTGTACTGTCTGTAACCTGTGTAGGTTGCTTTGGACCTTTCTTATATCTTTTTTTTTTAAGAATCACAATTCTGTGTGCTAAGCATGATCTGTTTTGCACCAATTGTACTTTGGTATAGGGTTGATGAGCATAAATGCACATTGCCTTTGGTTAATAAGGCAGATTTTTTTACTTGCCTTTTTCAGGTTTGGATGTCCTATTCCCATGAGGTTTATACTGTATCAAATCATTGCCCTTGGTGTTACATCTTGCCTTATTATTTGTCCTGTCTTTCTTCTCTTTTGCTGCAGAGAGAAATGGGCAGAATATTTTCGTGCTCATGATATTCTCTTCATCTTCTGGTCAGCTAAAACTGCTACTGTTGCCTTGGAAGGCAAAAAACTTGGTTCATCATGGGAGGAGGATAACATGGGGAGAACTAATAGCCCAGACACAAAGATATATGTAAGGGATGAACTTTTGGCCCGCTTGCAATCAGAGGCAGAAGATACAGTTAACAGAAGGAGAAATTCAGGCTCCTCTGATGCAGGACCATCTAACATTAAATCTCATGCTAAAAATACCGCTGGTAGTTCATCGTCCAGCAATGTAGTTGTGGGATTTGTTGGATATCCTAACGTGGGGAAAAGTTCAACTATTAATGCTGTGGTTGGTCAAAAACGCACTGGTGTCACTTCTACCCAGGGAAGCTGCCTCACTATCAAATGCCTCCCGGAGCATCAGATGAGGAACAAGCTTTGGAAGAACCTGCTGGACATGACTTGGTTGACTTGGATGCATCAGATTCATCAATTCATCTGTGTTCTGTCCTTCAAGAATAGATATCCAGCAATAATACTGGATAATTGATGTAGGATCAAACTCTCTCTCTCAAGATGCTTATGGTGTTTAAAGCATCCTAAGGAAGAAAAAGATCACAACAGGACTACACAACACGAATGGTGTGCAGTGTGTGCTGTGTGAATGGAAAAGAGATAGTCAAAATGTATGTATCTTGCACCTTTAGTGATACCTCTATTTATTTTTACTGACCTCTGCAAAATAAAGGAAACTCCAGCCAATTCTTGGTCATAATCTTCAATAAGATGAGCAGATATCTTCAATATTTTCCATGTAAATATTGCTCATTATTTCTCTTGATTCGGGTGATTATTTAGGACCTGATTTCCCCTAAAGTTTGCCAAAAATCATGGTATGGTGATTGTATTGGGCTTCTTGGCCTTTGGCCCAATATTAACATCCGTAACAGTTGCCCCTCATCCCAGTTATCGAGTAATCTGGATGACCGGGATGATTCATATATCGAGATGATGTAGGGTCATGATCGGGACGATTATCTCGCCAAGTCAGCCATGCTACCAAGTTTCCAAGATTGGTCTATGTTTGCTACCTCGGTGAGGCTCTCAAGCAGTGGCCACTCGTTTTCTCCACAATAGCCGACCTCTTTTGCTGATCCTTGACTTTAAGATAATGAAGCGTTCTTACTGTCTTTTGGACATGTGAAGCGACGCGCCTCCCAGGCATTTAATGCTTTGTCATTTCTTTGCATGTTTCAATCATGATTACCCTGAGCCAATTTCCATTTGTCCCTGCCTTTTAGTAAACTGGTCACTATTGCCCCCATGGTGAGCCACGTTTGTCAGTTACCTATTCTCATCGATTCGAATTTCGACGGTTATCCTTTTCAACATTATGGGCTTCGACGGTTACTTTTCATCTTTATAGGCCTTACCCTGTCATTTCTTCCACTGTTTTTAGAATCCATAGGTCATTTCTCTCCTGCTGTCTGCCCTCAGCCAGAAAACCCTCCTCTTCTAAAGTTGTAGCAAGCTCTGGTGTAGGGCCAATAGTGAGTCTAGGGGTCCATCTGCGATCCCTTCTGGCCTTCCTTTAGTGCCACGTCCTGTAGAGCCTCGCCTTGAAACTCGGTTTGAACCATGTCCGAGGTGTATGGATAGGTTTATGTACCTGGCTAGCTCGGCTTTCGACAAGCAAGCCGATGACGTATTAGATGCGTGTCGGCACAACCCGGTAGTCGTCATCCCACCTATGCCCTGGCCCAGGACCGAGGTGCCGCCTGAACGTATTGATGCCCCGGCGTTGGCTGGTACTTCAATCCTTGTTGTCGGTTCTCCAGGTATCTTTACTGATTATTATTTTCTTTCTTTATTTTGTCGTAGGTCATCATGGATGTCACTTCCGTGGAAATAGTCGAAGAGTCTCGGTCAACCGGTTCCCACACCGACAACCCCTCTCCAACCCTGATAGCTAAGTTTCTCTAAGTCACCTAGGAGGTTCTTAACACCTCGTCCACTATGAGTCTGGAGAATGTAGCCGCTCTCCCTATTGGGAACCACGAAGGATTCTCAATTCGCCACCCCGGCCCCCATGAGCTGATATGTTCTTGTGCTGAACAAGGCGAATCTAACTTTTTCTTTTTTTGTACTGATGTGGTCACCCGCTTGGGTGTCCGCTTCCCTCTTTCCGAGTTCGAGATGATGCTCCTAAAGCATCTGTCTTTAGCTCCTTCCCAACTTCACTCGAATGGTTGGGCCTTTGTAAAATCCTTTGAGGATTTGTGCATAAATTTGGGAATTCCTTGCGCGGTTCTCGTTTTTATGTATTATTTTTTTGCTCATACCGGCCGCACTGGCCGAGAGCCTTCTAACCGGAAAGGATGGACTTCCTTGAGGAGTCGTTCTAAGCGCAAGCTTTTTCCACTTTTTACTGAATCTTTTAAGAGGTTCAAGAATAATTATTTCCGAGTTTGTGCCAAACTTGGCCAATAGCCTTTCTTCCTCCAAGTGTTGGCATCTTCCGGGGTAAAGTGGAAGTTCCCGCTTTACTGGACCAGTGCCCATCATGAATTCCAACCCACTTTCTACCATCGTGACGAGACGAGGTTGTCGGATGCGGATGCTTATTTGGTCATCCAGATCGATGTCTTCCGAGAGAGCCAGGGTTTTTGCGACATTCCTCCTGCTCCTCATAACTGTTAGTCTGAATTTTGAAGTATGTTGTATCACTTTTTTACTTCTTGTGTTAACTGTTTACTTTGTTTTACAACCATCGAAATGGAAGATTAAACCGATGACCTAAGACCTCGGTCCCGTAAGACTTCCGGCGCCCCAAAGTCGGCCTCTGGTGCCAATGAAGTTCCTTCCTTCTTCACAAAGCTCAAGAAGAGGAAGGTGACGAAGGAACGACCATTGTACCGGCGGCCCCGGCTGCTCCCATCCAAGCTCCTCTTGTCGACGCCGCTGGTGGCCCTTCTTCTCCCGCTGCCCCTGCCACTGATCCTCCGGCCACGGAGCCTTCTACGACCGTGCTCCCAGAAGCCCTGAAGTTGAAGCTTGGTCATTTATGGGAAAGGGGGACTGAAGAGCTCTTTCCTTTTGTCTGGGCTCCCAAGCGCTTTGCTGACTCGACCCCGCTTTCTAACGAGGATATCCAGCAGCTCCAACAAATGCAGCTCCATGCTTACCACACTGCTTCTCTTGTTGACAGTCTAGTCGCTTTGAAGACTAGATACAACAGGAGTCAAGAGGAGTTGGCCGCCACCCAAACCAAGACCCAGAAAGCCGAGGAAGAATTGCAGCTTGCACGGGAAGGGTTTGAGCGCGATCTTCATGATGCCCGCTATGAGACTCAACAAGCTCTTGCTAAGGCCGCCCTCATGACCGAAAATCTTAACGAGGTCAAAACCATGTTTGAGGGGGCCCAAGTAGAAGCTAAGAGAGTTGAGTCCAAGTTTTTGGAGGCGACCGAGCTGCGGGAGACGATGCTATCTGTAGCCGAGGATGATTCTGTGCCCGAGACTGGTGCTGAGGAGATCTCGGCTCCTGCTGGCGGCGTTTAAAAGGCCGGGATGCCAGTTTATTTTGTACTTATCCACTTTTTATATTCTTTGAACAAATTTCTTTTTGAACAATTTTTATATTTGCATAATTGAAGTACAATTGCTTCCTATAATGGTGTTCTTTTTAGAACCGTCTTAAATGCACATTTAAATATTCATTTGGCTCCAACGGCCAAGTTTTAATATTGTCTGAATTACGCGATGGTTTTCGATTCTCGATTTTCATCCCAAGTTATCATTGGTGCATCACGGCCGTTGTAGACCGTGCCAACCTGATCAGGGTTTGGAAACACCTCGGATCCGCATGGGACGACACGTATAAAAATATCATTTAAAAGGACTCCATCAATGTATGACATAAATATCAAGATATCGTTTCAAAGGAAACTGTCAATTCATGACTTGTTTATTCATAAATATCAAACGTTATTTGCATCTATGATCCCGATGAAAGAGATTACGTGAAGTGGGGGTGTCAAAACAGTCGGCCACCACTCCTCTCAATTAACGGGAAACACATAGATAATAAAATGAATATCTCATGCTTATTCATAACTAACTATAATATGTCTTCAGTTTGTTGACATTCCACGTACGCTTGATTGCCTTTTTATCCAGTGTCTCCAGTATGTATGCCCCCTGGCCGAGATTCTGAGTAACTCGGTATGGTCCTTCCAAGTTGGCTGCCAGCTTCCCATCCTGAGCGTTTTTGTTGCCAATATTTGGTCCTCCGTAAAACCAAGTCACCTTCCTCGAAGGTTCTCGGTCTGACCTTTTTGTTGAATCTTCTGGCCACAAGCTGTTTTGCAGCCATATCCCGGATGTGCGCTTTAGCTCGAGTTTCGTCTATCAACTCAAGTTCGCTGACCGACGCCTCGTTGTTTGTGTCCTCTCCTTCTTTGAGTATAATCTTTCTTATCCAAGAGGGCTGTCCGATTTCTACCGGTATCATGGCCTCACATCCGTAGGTCATTCTGAAAGGGGTTTCCTGAGTGAATGACTCAGCCGTGGTCCGATGTGCCCATAAGACATAGTATAACTGCTCCACCCAGTTGTTCCCAGCATCATACATTCGCTTTCTGAGGCCCTCCAAGATGACCTTATTGGCAGCCTCGGCCTGGCCGTTAGATTGCGGATGCTCCACGGAAGCAAAATGATGCTTAATATGAAAGCCGATCATCATCTCTCTGAACTTCTTATCGGTGAACTGAGTTTCGTAATCTGTGACGATCTCAGCCGGGATCCCAAATCTGGAAATGATGTTTCTTTCGAAGAACTTCTGGACCCAAGCCGAGGTGATGGTAGCTAGTGGTTTTGCTTCTATCCACTTAGTAAAGTAATCAACAGCTATGATGAGCCACTTCAGCTGCCCTTCTGTCACCTTAAAAGTTCCCAAAAGGTCCATCCCCCATTTGTAAAAGGGCCAGGGGGTGTGATAGCTGTCAGCTCGGATGGAGAGGACCATATTATCCTGGCGTGCCTTTGGCAGCTCACACATTTCTTCACATGATCCTGGGCGTTTGTCTTCATAGTCGGCCAAAAATAACCCGCCCGAATAGCTTTTACTGCCAAAGCCTTAGCCCCTATATGTTGGCCGTTAATGCCCTCATGTATCTCGGCCAGTATGTATTCCGCCTAGTTGGGCCCGATACAAAGCAACATAGGGGTGTGTGGGCCTTTGCGATACAGCTCACCCTCATGAGTGGTATACAGGGCGGCATCTCGGATCAACTTCCTAGCCTTTGCATCGTCATCCGGGATTACTCCTTGCTCCAAGTATTTGATTATAGGCTGCCTCCAGTCTGCCGTCGTCGAGATCATCATGATGCAAGTGGGATAAGCTAGCTCCTGCTGGACAACTGTTCAATGATTGCCTGTGCCCTTAGTACTTGCTAGCTTAGACAATATATCGGCCCTCATGTTTTCTTCTCTGGGAATGTGGGAGATGATGACTTCTTCGAACTCGGCAATTATCTCCCTGACCCGAGCCAAGTATTTGATCAGCAAGGGTCCTTTAGCCTGGTATCTTCCCTCAATCTGGGTTGCAACTAGCTGGGAATCTGTAAAAACTTTCACCTTCTGGGCTCCTTGTTCTTTGGCCGAAACTAGTCCGACTATTAAGGCCTCGTACTCGGCCTGATTGTTTGACGTTGGGAAATTGAGCCATAGAGATTGCTCAACTGATACTCCTTGGGGCTCTTTATTATGATCCCAGCTCCGCTTCCCTTTGCATTGGACGACCCATCCATGTAAAGCGTCCAGGCTTCCTCGCTGGCCGATGTCGATGGGTGAGCTTAACCAGGAAGTCGGCCAAGGCCTGAGATTTGATGACGTGTCGGGCTTCATATTTTAAATCAAACTCAGACAGCTGTATTGCCCAGTTCATCACTCTCCCTGCCAAATTCGGCTTGTGCAGGATTTGGCGATTTGGCTGGTTGGTACGCACTATGACGGTGTGACCTTGGAAGTATGGACACAGCCTTTTAGCTGCCACCGGAAGTGCAAACGCCACCTTCTCCAGCTTCTGATACCTCAACTCCGAACATTTCAGGGCCCGGCTCACGAAATACATGAGCAGTTGGATCTTGCCGATTTCTCTGACCAACACGGCACTCACCACCTCCTCGCCTACTGACAGGTACAATATCAGTGTCTCACCGGGTTCTGGCTTGGATAGCACCGAAGGGGAGGCGAGGCATTTCTTGATCTCCTGGAAGGCGGCCTCACACTCCGTGCTCCAGCCGATGCTAGCCTCCTTTTTTAGTAGCCTGAAGAACGGAAGAGCCTTTTCCGCTGACTTGGGGAGGAAACGTGTCAATGCTGCCAACCTACCAGTTAGCTGCTGCACCTCCCTTTTGGTTGCCGGGAACTTCATGTTCAGGACTGTTGCGCACTTGTCCGGGTTAACCTCAATCCTCTATGGGTCAGCATGAAACCCAAGAATTTCCCCGCGGTTACTCCAAATGCACACTTGAGCGGGTTCAGTCGGATGTTTTCTCTTAGCCTACGAAAAGTTTCCTCCAGGTCTCGGACATGATTCCCACTTGAATCTGTTTTAACAATCATGTCGTTAATGTATACTTCTATATTTCGGCCGAGCTGTTGGGCAAAAACCTTATTCATCATGAGCTGATAGGTGTCCCTGGCATTTTTCAAGCCGAAAGGCATCAGTTGTAACAATAATTTGCTTCTCCACATCACCACATTGGATAGGCACGTGGTGTATTGGATTTCTCGTATGAATCCGGCCTCCAACAACTCCTGGATATGCTTCTCCAATGCTTGCTTCCGTTCAGGTCCGAGATTTCTCTTTTTCTGGGCCACTGGTTTCGTGCCGGGATGCATTGACAACTTATGGCAAAGTGGGGCTTATCCCCGGGATTTCTGAAGCGGTCCAGGCGAAAATGTCTCGGTTATCTCTGAAACACTTTGTTAACTCTGCTCGCGCAACCGGGTCAGCTATCATCCCAACCTTGGTGACTTGGGCAGGTTCAGAACCTATTTGGACTTCCATGAGCTCGTCTGCTGGTTCGGGCCTCCATTCCTCCACATTTTCTCTGACGTCGAGCTCCACCAAATTTATAGGTTCCACCTGCCGCTTTCTATCCATCCTCCGCTCGGATTCTTCTCGGCCCTCCTGGCATGGTTGGGATGAGGAGGGACCGGCTTCACTTCCCTTCACAGTATTGAAGTAGCATTGGCAGGACTCCTTTTGATCCCCACAAATGGTCATTACTTTACCATTGCTTCCTATCAGCTTTATTTTCTAGTGTTTAGTGGACATCAAGATATCCCACTTATGGAGCGTCGGTCTTCCGAGAATTACATTATACTGGGAGGGGAACTTGGCCACGACAAACTTCACTCTCTCCGATCTAAAAGCTTCCTTTGTTCCCAGCGCAAGCCGCAGCTCAATGGAGCCTTTGAGCGCTGTATTTTCGCCATTAAAGCCCGATAACACCGTTTGACATGGCTTCAGGTCTTCTTCATCCAGGTTCATCTTCTTGAAAGCTGTCCAGGATATGATGTCGGCAGAACTGCCATTATTGACAAACATTTTCTTGACTCGGCAATTAGCTATAGTCCCAGTTATGACTAGGCCGTCCTCATGCCCAGGAATCACGTCCTCCAAATCTTCCTTAGTAAAATAGAGCAAGGGGACCTCGGCTTTGTCACTGGTGGCCTTGAACTTGGGTTGCTCCCTCGCAGCAAGGACTTCTCTAAGGTATTTTCGGCGTTGATTGGCCGCATCACCTCCCCATCCCATAGCATCAGAAATGACGTTGCATTCAAATTCTGGTTTTGGGAACTCCTCATCCTCTGGCTTCTTTCTCTTTTCATCCTGGCCCTTCTGGTCCTCATTGGGGTTGCCCTTTCGTTTTCCTTGCTGCCATTGGGTTTTAATCACATACCGCAGCAACTTGCCTTCCCAGATGAACTTCTCTATAGCATCTCGCAAGTCCCAGCATTGGTCAGTAGTATGGCCCGGCCCATTATGAAATTCACAAAAACGAGTATAGTCAAGGCCGACCTTCTTAAATACAGGCCGAGGTCGATCTACTTTCTTCATCTCAGTCAGAGCTATTTCTCTCCATATTTATGCTCAGGAAGTGTTCGGCGGGGTATATTTGTCATATTTGGTGTCGTACCGCCCCGATCTATGGCCGAGATCGTTATTTCTATTAGGCTGCGCATTCCCGGGGTGTGGGCGACGCTTCGGAGGTGAACCCTTCCTTTTGGGAGCAGTATTAGCAATCTCCATCTGTTTCAACTCCAGGTACTTCTTCGACCGAACCCTGAATTCCAGCAGAGTTTTCACCGGGTCTTTATAAATAGATTTTGTTAGCCGCGACGATCCGCTGAGTCCGGCCGACAACAAGTGGACGTGCACCTTTTCCTCCAGGCCCTGTACTTGCAAGGCAGCCTCCTTAAATCGGTCCAAATAACTCTGCAGTGTTTCCCCCGGTGTTGAGGGATTTTCCCCAAAACAAACTCAGACTTAGGCTACTTTTTACTCGTTGCAAAGTTGAGCAAGAACCTCTGGCCGATATCCTCAAAATTACAGATTGATCGGGGTGGCAGCGTGTGGAACCATGTCTGGGCGGCACCGGTCAAAGTGGTAACGAAAATCTGGGAGATTATCGGCTCATCGATCCCCCGGATGCACTTTTGCATATCGAACACGTCAATGTGCACCTGCGGATCCTGACTTCCATCATGCTTCGAAAGGAAGGACCCATCAAAATCTTCAATGAACTGGGCGTTAACGATATCGTCCACAAACGGACTATCATTGTGTTGTCCACGTCGGTATTTCCTCCTATATACCTCGACTCCTCCTCTGCTTTGATTGACCGGGCTTCCTCTGATGACGGCGGCTTGGCGGGGGATCTCGCCCTGAAGGGCAAATTATGCTGCTCCGGGTTGGGTTCTTGTTGGCGAGACGCTGCTCTTGGTTCAAAGTGAACGTTCTACTCCGGCGCCCCGACGTCTATGTCATGCGCCGGGCGGAATGTTTGCCCTTGTGTCGGAATCTCCATGTGGCCAATGCGCTGCTCCATCTGCTGTAGTCGGTGTTCTTCATCATGCCTCCATCTCGCACAACGGTCATCTAGTTGTGCGATCATGTTGTTCATATCCTCCTGACGTTGAAGGGCGTGCCGCCGTTCTAGTTGCTCGATCCAGGATAAAATGGATTGCAGTGCGTTGTTGGTGAGGCACTGCATCGATTCTTGCTCCACCTCGGCCTGCGCGGGGAGTGGATTCCCTGAGATTGTCGGCAAGGGAAGCAGATTGTTCTGCGGCCGACATGATGCAGTGTCCGAGAGTGCGTCTTCCACCCGGACTGAGAGTGACCTTCTGTGCATGGGTGGGTCTTCATGCTGGTGTCTTCTCGTGTTTACCATGGTGGGAGTCGAAATTTAATGTTCCCCACAGACAGCGCCAATGTTCTGTCCTTCAAGAACAGATATCCAGCAATAATACTGGATGATTGATGTAGGATCAAACTCTCTCTCTCAAGATGCTTATGGTGTTTAAAGCATCCTAAGGAAGAAGAAGATCACAACAGGACTACACAACACGAATAGCTTGCAGTGTGTGCTGTGTGAATGGAAAAGAGAGAGTCAGAATGTATGTACCTTGCACCTTTGGTGATACCTCTATTTATTCTTACTGACCTGTGCAACATAAAGGAAACTCCTGCAAATTCTTGGTCATAATCTTCAATAAGATGAGCAGATATCTTAAATATTTTCTATGTAAATATTGCTCATTATTTCTCTTGATTCGGGTGATTATTTAGGACCTGATTTCCTCTAAAGTTTGTCAAAAATCACGGTATGGTGATTGTATTGGGCTTCTTAGCCTTTGGCCCAATATTAACATCCGTAACAATCTGCTATTGAAGATTCTTTAGATGTTGAGAGTGAACTTGCACCAAATCCTTAACATGTATTAGATACCTCAATTCCCCTTATAGGAATTTGATCATTGTATTGTAGTTTTTGAAAGTTTGTGTTTTTTTTAATTTTTGTTTCAGCAAGATATTTTGCTCTTTTTTAATATAAATTTGTGTTTTTTCAATTTTAGTAATTGTAAGTATGAATTTATGAAAACTATAAATGAAAAGATTATAATCTTATAGAGTCTAAAATTTAAAAATAAAAATAAAAACTTACATATCTAATAAAATTAATGAAAAAATTGAAAAATGTCAATTTACCAAGACTAAAATTAGAAAAATGAACTTATAAAAATAAAAAATGAAAAATTATTAATTTACAAGGATAAAAAACATTTTTAAGTTATAATTTTTTGTTTAAGGCATGATAAAT
>PYAF01002115.1:479366-501557 GCA_007407185.1 Glycine tomentella
ATATATATATATATATATATCAATTTAATATTTTATTAAATATTAATAATATGATTTCTTTGACTTGTAACTTGATAAAGAAAAGAGAACAAAATGTCAAAAATGATATTTATTTATTTACTTCATTATTTATTTAATCTTTTACTTTTTGCGTTAACTTTTTTTTTTTAATTGCTGATGCCGATAAGTTATATTATAAAAGATTAAATTTCTAATTTTATCTCCATGTTAAATTATATAAAAAAAAATTATCATGTAAAACCAATTACAAGTTTGATAGTTTCTTCGACATGTTGTTTTTGATTATAAGTCTTCGATTCACGCTACCAATAGAATGTAGATTGACCTTTTTCATCCATGTGATCATAAATTCCATTGAAACACAAATATCTACATTAAAGAAAAAACAAGTGGTGATTGGTTAAATTAAAACAATAAGAAGAGGATACAATACCAATCTGGCAGAAATTTTCGTCTTCATGCGAATATAATTGTAAAAGTGGACTAACATTGTGTAATTGAGAATTTCAAGTTATTTTAATTATATATTTACTTATTTGTAATAATTGATTTTTATTGTCCAAGTAATTTTAACACTATATTGTATTTTATTTTAGATATAAGTTATATGGTGTTAAGAAAAATTTATTTCCTTCTGTGTGTATAAAAAACATTATTACATGTACCCAGAAAAACATTATTACAAAGTCAACATTTATCTTCTAATAAGTGCTAATTTCTGTTTGTGATGTTCACAGTCTCAAACAAAGCACATAATTCTATCGCTCACGTGTATGATCATTTTCTTCTTTTACTATGATATATTATATATAGAGAGAGATGACTGATAAAGTTCTTCTATATTAATTCTTTTAGAGTTTTATAGAAAAATTATTTCTTATTCACATTATTTATTTATTTTAAAAAAATAATTATTATAATCATTAGTTCTTAAAGAAAGAATAGTAAACATGAGGAATAATTTTTAAAAAATTATTCTTGGAATATTCTCGTAGTCAAAAGTTATAAAACTAACCTTAAATCATAGACATTGTCAAAGTGTGTTTACCTCTTATAACAAAGTTTTCTTCATATGCATGCTCACAATAAAGTCTTTTTCATATATATGTCCAGTAAATCAAATCTTTATTAATATACTTAATCAACCCACCATTTATCTCAACCATTTATTAATTATGTTGAGCTATATATATATATATATATTGTTTTTCATATCATATTGTTTAACGAATGAAACTTGTGTAGAATGGCATGCACAACCACGAAATGCATGGAGATAGTATTTTGATCAGCTGTCAATAATTGGCATTTGATATGACATAAGAAGTGAGCTAATCAAAAGGAATTGAGTCATGAAATGTGAATATTGTAGTATATTTAATTAAGGAACTTTTCGATAATGAGAAATAAAGTGTACCGTCATGTTTTAAGTGTTGGTTTACAGTTTCCAAAAAATTATTCTATAAAGATAGGAATGAAAATATTAAGGTTTAGATATTCAATTTATATCTTTTTATTCCAGAAAGATAGGAATATTTAGATATTCAATTTATATATTTTTTGGAAAATTGTATGTGATCTATTTACTGGCCACGTTCATCCATTAACCCATTATTTTATCCCATTCAAGATTGAATTTTGTGATAGACAGAACTCTATAAATAAATATGAACACTCTCTATTTTAGATCATTAAGTCTACTCCTCTCTTCAGAAAACACACCATTGAGTTTGAGCAAGTGAGGGATTGGAAAACTAAAACTCTGAAGATTACTTGAAGGTTGATATTAACGGCTGGAGGTAAGTATTTCTGAAATTTATTTTTTTATTTTCGCTTCCGCTATTTGATATGAATGTGTTGTTTATGTTTGTTAACATGTTCAGGCCAATATAAAAGTTTTACATTTGGTATCAGAGCCCGTTTTTGCCTCTACCTTATTTTTATTTTATTTGAACGTTTTAATTATTAAAAAGTGTTGGAATCATATAGAAATTGAATTTTTAAACTTTCTGTGAATTAAAGTATGAATTTCGGTATTTAAAATGACTGAAAATTATCGGATTTTTGATTCGGATTCACGGGTTGCAACTAGGTCAAAGTGACACAGCTAAAGATTAAAGAAGGAGAGATAGTGTGACCGCTTATGTAAAAAATAAAAACAAATCACGTGATTTTTTTCTCCTGCTTTCTTTGGCCCTTGCTTTTGTGTAATATGCTGCTTCCTTTTATTTCTATTTAAGAAGCTCAATAGTCTTTACGTTTAAAATGAAGCCTAATTGCAAATTGCTTCCTTTGGAAAACTTACATGCATGTTGCTATATACATTTTATATACGTGTCTTTTACTATTTAAGTTTTATAAGATATCTTAATATTTTAATTAATAATTAATTGTATTATTAATTAATATTGCTCATAATTAATTTATTTATGTAAATAAATTGTTTGGGTTATGAGTTATGAGTTTAAATTATTTATTTATTTAAATTGTATGTCTCTTTATGGTATTTGTTTAAGCATACAGTATTTTGTTAAATAATTTATTCACATTTAATGAACTTTTTGAATAACTATATGCAATGTTATTTCAATTTATTTTTATTATTGAGGATATTATGCAATTATTTAGCTCTTATTAAGAATTAATTAATGTTAAGTTATTAATATAATTTAATTGATTAGAGAATAGTCACAACATCTTTGATTGATTAGACTTATATATTAAGTATTAAAATCACATTTAAAATATTAATTGTGATTAATTATATGTAATGTAATAAAATCTACCCACAAGAATTCTATTTTATTTGTATGACTAATTAGGATAAAATATCGAGTTATATTTCTTAATTTACCCATAAGAATTAAGAAGAATAAGTTATTATAATTTGATAGTTTTATCATAAGTTTGAATCTAATTTGAGTAGGACTTTAGCGTACAGGCAAGTTTTATGTCACTAGGTTCATAAACAAATACATGTTTTACATTGGTAAAAACATTATATTTAGTCTCAAATTATGAATAATGAGAATGTATGCTTGAATTTTCAGTTAACCAATCTGGAAACATTTCTGATATTAAATGTGAAATTCTCAAATTAAAAAGGGACAATTATAAGGTTTGGAGGGAGAGAATTCTTCTTCTCCATGGATGGATATTGACTATGCTATTAGGAAAACTAAACCACCAGGTATTAATGAAACTAGCACTCCAGATACTATTAATCTTTATGAAAAATGGGAGAAATCTAATCGTCTCTCTATGATGTTCATAAAGACTTATATATCTGCTAGTATCCGTAGTTCTGTTGATCAGCATGAAAAGGTCAAGGATTTTTTGAAGGCCATTGATGATCAATTTGTTACATCTGATAAGGCCCTTGCCAGCACCCTTATGATACAATTTTAATCCTTAAAGCTCTATGGGATAAAAGGAGTGTGTGGTCACATCATGCGCATGAGGGATATAGTGGCTCAGCTGAGAAGTTTGGAAGTTACCATGTCTGATTCTTTCCTAGTACACTACATTTTATGCACTTTACCTATGTAGTATGCCCTTTTCAAAATCTCCTATAACACACATAAGGATAAGTGGTTAATTGATGAACTGTTGATTATGTGTGTTCAAGAAGAAGAAAGGTTGATAATGGAAGAGGGTGAAAAGATATACATGACTACTCGGGGAAAGAAGAAAGGGGATCAAGCCAAGAACAAGGGCAAGATTCCTGCTCAGCCAATCATTAAGAAAGAGTCAAAGTGTTTCTTCTTTAAGAAGAAGAGACACATGAAGAAAGACTGCTCAAAGTTTAAGAACTAGTTTGACAAGAAAGGTACTTCATTTACTTTTGTTTGTTATGAATCTAATATGGTTAATGTTAATCATAACACGTGGTGGATTGATTCTGGTTCTACAATCCATGTTTCTAATACCTTGCAGGGTATGGAAAACCTAAGAAAGCCAATGGAAAGTGAGCAATACATCTATTTAGGAGACAAGATGAGCTCACATGTGGAAGCCATTGGGACATGCAATTTAGTTTTAAGCAACGGTTTTATTTTTCATTTAGAATATTTATTTTATGTTCCAAGTTTTTTAAGAATTTGATTTTTGTATCAAGACTTGCACCATTGGGTTTTCTTTTAATTTTTCGAATTCTGGTTTTACTTTAATCAATAAATCTAGAATTATTGGTTCCGGTGCATTACTTGATGGGCTTTACTTTATTGAATTGCAAAATAATGCTGCTTATAATTCTATGCATGTTTCTATCAGGTTAAAACGATGTGTTGTGAATGAGGAATCCTCTATGTTGTGGCACCGAAGATTAGGACACATCTCTATCAAGAGAATTAAGAGATTAGTAAATGAAGGGGTACTTAGTATTTTGGATTTTGCTGATTTTATATATTGCATTAAGAGTAAGCAAACTAACAAGTCTAAGAAGGGTGCAAAGAGGAGCTCAAATCTATTAGAAATCATACATACAAATATTTGTTGTCGAGACATGGACGCAAGTAGTCAGAAATACTTTATCACCTTCATAGACGATTTTTCACGATATATGTATCTCTACTTACTTCGTACTAAAGATGAAGCTTTAGATGCCTTTAAAGTTTTTAAGGCTGAAGTGGAGAAACAATGTGGAAAGCAAATTAAAATCATGAGATCCGATAGAGGTGGTGAATACTATAGTAGATAAAGTCATTGTGGACTGAAGCATTAAAGACGTCCTCATTCACACACTTTCTGAGAAACTTCCCAGGAGGTCACCCATCCCAGAATTACTCCAAGTCAGACACGCTTAACTATGGAGTTCTTAAGTTATTGGTTACCGAAAGGTAGATGCACCTTGTTGGTATAGGTAGAACCTATTATTTCCTTTAAGTTATCCTCAACTGTACAGTCTCACACTTGCACAGCCTCTAGATCCCTCTCGTTCGGGTGTGTATTCGATTCATTCATGTACCCCTCTCGCTGGAAGCCTGCCAGGAGCCGCTCCTTGTCCGTGCCTCATTGCACCGGCGATCACTCCCCGCCCTCATCAGCGCTTGGGATGTTACATGCCCACCAGCTTCCGCTTAATTCGTCCTCGAACCACATCGTACTGGTAGAGAGGTCCTGCTATGATACCACTTGTAACGCCCGGCCGCTTGCAGGATCAATGACTGTCTCCACATACCAACACAAGACTTTTCAGCATGCTTTGTCCTCACTCACACACTTCCTGAGAAACTTCTTAGGAGGTCACCCATCCCAGAATTACTCCAAGTCAAGCACGCTTAACTATGGAGTTCTTAAGTTATGGGCTACCGAAAAGTAGATGCACCTTGTTGGTATAGGTAGTACCTATTATTTCCTTTAAGTTATCCTTAACTGTACAGTCCTATACCTACACAGCCTCTGGATCCCTCTCATTTGGGTGTGTATTTGATTCATTCATGTACCCCTCCCGCTGGAAGCCTGCCAGGAGCCGCTCCTTGTCTGTGCCTCATTACATCGGCGATCACTCCCCGCCTTCGTCAGCGCTCGGGATGTTACAATTCAAAGGTTGGAAACCAAGTTTGCGACATATACATGTTTGCGGATGCCCGTCTGAAGTGAGAATTTATAATCCACAAGAGAAAAAACTAGACCCAAAGACTATTAGTGGGTATTTCATTGGATATGTTGAAAGGTCCAAAGGATATAGATTCTATTGTCCATCACATAGCACTAGGATTGTGGAATCAAGAAATGCAAAATTTCTTGAGAATGACTTGATCAGTGGGACTGGTCAGTTTCAGGACATTACTCCTGAAAAGGATCACTATGAAGCCCAACCCTCTGACTCAGGTAACAGATTGATTGTCAGTCACACCCGTCAAGCTCAAATGGATGTTAGACAACCAACAATTGAAAATCCACAAACTGTTGAAAATGACCCTATAGATCACGTTGTTGATGAAGAACAACAAGTTCCTCAAGAAGATAATGAAGCAACATTAAGAAGGTCTACTAGAGTCAAAAGGTCAACAATTCCTAATGATTATGTGGTGTATTTGCAAGAATCAGGCTACAACATTAGAGCCGCAAATGATCCTGAATCATTTTCACAGGCCATGATTTCTAAGGAATCAAACTTATGGTACAATGCTATGAAAGATGAGATGGATTCTATGGCATCTAATCTAGTCTGGGATCTCGTTGAGTTGCCTAATAGTGTAAAAGCCATTGGATGTAGATAAGTGTTAAAACAAAGAAAGATTCACAAGGAAACATTGAGAGACATAAAGCAAGACTGGTTGCCAAAGGGTTCACTCAAAGAGAAGGAATTGACTACACGGAGACATTTTCTCCTGTATCTAAGAAATATTCTTTCCGAGTAATTATGGCATTAGTAGCTCATTTTGACTTTGAGTTACATTAAATGGATGTGAAAACAACATTCCTTAATGGTCATCTAGAGGAAGAGGTTTACATGAAACAACCTGAAGGATTATAATAACTATAATTTCTAAAAAAATAAAAAAATAAAATAAAATTCTGCCGCCGTTAGCGTGGAGAGTGGCGCCGTTAGCGTGAGATTGCACCAGAAGGCCATTTCTCTCGAATATTTGGCGCAATTAGCGTGGTAATGGCGCGATTAACGCCAGAATGCATCCAACTTGCGGGTTTTCAGCGCCAATAGCACCAACGTGGCGCTATTAGCGTGGGAACACGGGCAAGACTCTATAAAAGGGTCATTTGAACGTTTTGGGAGAGAAAACCTTCATTCTCTCCCACCTTCAGCCATTTCCGCCATTAACGACCAGAGAAGTTTCATATCTTCTCCATCCTTCATCTAAACACTTTCCATCCAACTAGAAAGTTGATTAAACTCCTCTATGAGCTAGATTCCAAGATCAATTCTCAGAGAAAATCATTAATCGGAGAGATCCAATTCTCTAGGGAATTTCTCAAAGCTAGGATTTTGGAAGGGAAGAAGGCGATTCAAGGACGCTAAAGCTTAGAGAAGTGATCCTCTAGCCTTCCTTGACTGTTTAGAGGTAAGAAACTTAAGTTTTGCCGATTGATTTGTGAAATTGTTGTTGGGATGAATAGTGACCCATTTGTGTTAGGGCTAAAATTAGGCTTGGGTTCTTTAGAAAAGTATGCTCAGGAGGTTATTCTGATAAAGATTGAACTTTGAAACATGACTTTTGATGAAGTTTGTTTTTGACTCTGAAGTGTGTATGAGTAGGAAGAATGTTGATTAAATGGAAGGTACTATGATAAATATGAGCCTAAGTGCTTTACAAAAGTTGTTTAGAAGGCTAAATAAACGTGTTGGAATAATTGTTTCAGTCAAGTTGGATAATCATTGATATATGATCTGGTTAGAGCATTGAATTGACTTATGCAGGGTCTTAGAGCGACTCTAGTACCTTTATTAGGTCGAGATAGATCCTAGTGAGGATCTGTCAGTCACCAGTTAAGTGACTAGCCTTAGATACTTGAGATAGAGTAACAAAGGGTTATATGTAAAAGAATAATGTTTTTGTTCCTTTTAACAATTGAGAATCGTTATTGATTGATTGTGGTATGCCTTTATGTAGGGCGTGATATAGAGGTTACTGGTGAGTGTGACCACGAGGCCGGGAGAGCCAGTGTAGCACTCAGAGCAGGTAAGCTCTTTGTTCTTAGGAGTGTTTCCATTGTTTGTGTTCCACCATACTCCGAAGGAGAGATGGTTATTTTATGTCATGATGCATATATATTGAAATTGTGTTATTGCTTTTTATTAAAAACATGTATATTATGTACACTATTATAGTGTGGTGTGATTGATGAGATTCTCTGGCTAGTAGAATGGACTAAATATGGACTTCCCTTAGAGCCAGAGTTACGTGGAACAACTCTAAGTGGTCAATATAAATATATGTAATAAAACCTGAGAGGAATGAACCTGTCGCGGATGATCTTCTCTCGGAAGTGCCATATATGTCCGAGTAAGTCCTGGGAGAATGTACCCGTTGCGGATGATCTTTCTCAGGCAATATGATATATCTATATGTATATGTTGTATCTGTGTTATGATATACATGTGATATGTTTTGAGAGCCGTGATGGCTGGATTGTGTATGATGCCAATTTTAATATTATATGTCATGGAAGTGAACCAGGGGGAGGAAAGACCTCCAAGGACCCTGAGTTTCCTAAGATGGTTATCTCACCCCTGTTGGAGATTATATGTTTTGCAGGTGATGCTCAGGGAACGGAGGGTGGATCCCAGGGCAAGAGGCCCGCGTAGGGATAGGTTCTGCGTGAACCTTAGGCATAGATTTTGAGAGCTTGTTGGCTCATTTATTTTGATTATGCCTGTTATTTTGTACCCTGAGGAGAGTATGTACTGTTTGATACATATATATTGTATATTATGAGAATTCACCATATATTATGTACAGTGGGTGTGGTTAATGACGTAAGATAATGTCATTTTGTTTACTGCTTCAGAATTAATTATCTTTGATAATTACTACGTTTCATGGCCATAGTTAAATGTTAATGAACCGGATGCATATGGGTCGTTACGAGGATTCTCCTTTAGTGATAAAGAACACTTAGTTTGCAAGCTTAATAAATCCATCTATGGATTGAAACAGGCGTCCTGCCAATGGTATCTAAAATTTCATGAGGTCATCACTTCATTCGATTTTGAAGAGAACATCATGGATCAATGTATATACCAGAAGGTCAGTGGGAGTAAGATTTGTTTTCTTGTTTTATACGTGGATGATATTTTGCTTGCAACTAATAATAAGGATTTGCTATATGAGGTGAAATAATTTCTCTCAAAGAACTTTGATATGAAGAATATGGGAGAAACATCTTATGTCATTGGCATTAAGATACATAAGGAAAGATCTCGAGGCATTTTGGGTTTGTCTCAAGAGACCTATATTAACAAAGTTTTAGAGAGGTTTAACATGAAAGATTGTTCACCAAGTGTAGCTCCTATTGTGAAGGGTGATGAACTCAATTTGAGTCAGTGCCCGAAAAATGATTTTGAGTGGGAACACATGAAGAATATTCCATATGCTTCAATTGTTGGAAGCCTTACGTACACTCAAGTTTGCACCAGGCCTGACATGGCATATGCTATTGGAGTTTTGGGAAGATATCAGAGCAATCCAAGTATTGACCACTAGAAAGCTGCAAAGAAAATGATGAGATATCTTCAAGGAACAAAAGATTACATGCTCATGTACAGATAGATTTATTGTTTGGAAGTGATTGGTTACTCATATTCAGACTATATTGGCTGCGTTGATTCATGAAAATCAACATATGGTTATATCTTTATGCTAGCTAGTGGAGCTGTATCTTGGAGAAGTGTCAAGCAGACCTTGACTGCCACTTCTACTATGGAGGCTGAGTTTGTTTCATGCTTTGAGGCCACCTCGCATGGTGTATGGTTGAAGAGTTTCATGGTTGGGCTTAGAGTTATGGACTCTATTTCTAGGCCATTAAAAACGTACTGTGATAACTCTGCTACGATATTCATGGCTAAGAATAAAAAAAGTGGAAGTCGAAATAAACACATCGACATTAAGTACTTAACCATAAAAGAATGTGTTAAAGAAAAGAAAGTGGTCATTGAACACATTAGCACTGAGTTGATGTTTGTCGATCCTTTGACTAAAGGCATGCCAACAAAGAATTTTAAGGATCATATAGTATGAATGAGACTTACTTCCATGATATGATTTCATTGTAAATACAGTTGTTATTTTTGAAAATCTCATTTAGTTTGATATTTTCTCATATGGTTTTGTGCACATATTCATTTATTTATTTTGAGAAATGTCATTAAGCTTTGATCTGGAATAAATATATGATTTATTCATTCAGTTGAGAGCTAGCATTTAGTGACTTTATATATTGTGGTACATGGAAGATAATATTCACACTACTGCAAGAAAGGTCTTTAACGACGGTTGTTTGAGGCTTTTAACGACGGTTCCACAACCGTCTTTGAATCATGTGTTGTGGAAAATAATGACATTCAACAACGGTTATGGAACCGTCTTCGTTTCCAATTTTAACGACGATTTTCAGAAACAATCGTCGTAGTTTCTCTATTAATTTTTAAAAAAAATAAAAAAAATCATACATTCAAAGACGGTTTTCGTGAACAACCGTCTTTGAAAGTGTGAATCAAAGATGATTTTTGTTAACAACCGTCTTTGAATGTAGCGTTTTTTCCCACAGACTTTCAAAGACGATTTTTGTAGACAACCGTCTTTGAAAGTAAAAATCAAAGACGGTTTTTGTAAACAACCGTCTTTGAAAGTTAGAATCAAAGACGGTTATTGTAAACAACTGTCTTTGAAAGTGTGAATCAAAGACGGTTTTTGTTGACAACCATCTTTGAAAGTGTGAATTTAAGACGGTTTTTGTTAGCAACCGTCTTTGAAAGTGTGAATCGAAGACGGTTTTTGTGAACAATCATCTTTGAAAGTATGCTATTCAAAGATGGTTATTAACAAAAAACTGTCTTTGAAAGTGTGAATCAAAGACGGTTTTTTTATTAACAACCGTCTTTGAAAGTGTGAATCAAAGACGATTTTTTTTATTAATAACCGTCTTTGAAACATACATTCTAAGACGGTTATTCTATAACCATTGTTGAATAGCTGCTTTTTTTTTAACATATGATCCAGGTGTTTAATAAATTTATGACTATAAATTTAATTTTTTAATTAAAAATTATATTATTGTAACAAACTTAAAACACAAATACCAGTACAATGGCCAACAACAAACATATTTGTGGCAAGTTATTTCGTATATATATATATAGAGTTATTCATAAAATTGTATGTTCAAAATGTGAAAATACAATACAAAATTAATTTTTACATAGTTGTAGCAATATTTCTCCTTTCCATTTAATGAAGGGCAATAGGTGGGTGCTGCAAATCCCATATGTCATCCCAAATAAGTGGCCCATTATTAATTTCTTCTGCCAAATTAACCTGCACAATACCAGACAAATTGAAGCAACTTAAATTGAATGCAAAATATCACTTGAAATGTCACTTCCACTAAATAACCTTAAATAAAAGATATCACTTCAAACACTTATAAAATGTCAAAGTTGCACCCAACACACTAAACCAAAAACAGTAGATGAATAATCCACAAAAAGTCCCAATGAATCGACAATAATAGTGTTACGAAAGCCAAACCCAAAGAGGACATAAAAGTCTTCAATGCTGGTAGTTAGATGTATAAAACCATTACCATTCATGTACCTTTACTTAACAGCTTAAGCTTTTAGGAGTGGTTTTTGACATAGTATCAGAGTGGTTATAGATTAAAAATCTGTCTAATCCAAAAAATGCATAAAGCCAATAAATATGTACAAGGCAAGACAAATAGTGTGGCTTGTCATCATGCCTTTTTTGCCAAAATTTACATTAGAGTAGCCAAACCCAAATAATGGATGTGGAAAGAGATTACACCATCCACAGGCAAATAAAACTAAATCTGATTTCATTTCACTTGATGAGCTTGGAGTTACAACATATGTATTTATAGTGAACTGTCTTACTGACAGTTGTACCGTAACTAATAGGAGGGTGATTAACTAACAGTCAGTTTAGAACTGCTCGCTCACAACCCTTACTAACTGAGTTACACAGTATACTCACAGTTGATCAGAGTCTTCTCCACTACTTGTAATTGTTCCTCATAGTTTGAAGAAGGGTTGTCATGATGCTGCATATGCCAAATAAAAGAGGATCAGCATACACACTACTTGAAATTTGGCAGATTCGCTTAAACTTTCATCAAGTACATCATTGAGAAGCATATCATCAAAGAACCCACCTATTTTTAATTTCAAATATTAAAACTAACACTAATGCTCCTCTGTTACATCCTGAGCACAACAAAATGGGAAGGTAATTCATAGGGTTCAACCAGAAATTAGAAAACAACAAGAATCAAATGAAAAGAGACTGTTTATTGAGACCTTCCCTCGGGATCAAAGCGATTCATGGTGAGAATGATACAATGGGGTAGTTTGATAGTCCCCAAACACTCCGAAAACTGACTTAGATATTATTTTACGTCTTTATTCTCTCACCCACCAACTTACTACAGCTGTACAGTTAGTTACAAATGTCATGTCATTTGTTAGTTACATCACGCTCTATAATTTCCCCTCTATTCTCCTCACATATACCTTTTTAACTAATGGTCTCCTATTAGCAATCTTGATAGAATAATGACTCTGTTCATAGCCAAGTTTATATTTGAGTTATAATTTAGAACATAGGATTACAATGCTAGTCTAAAGATTATATATGACAATGGCCATGACCACTACCCTGAGCCACAAATAAGATTCAGATTACTTGTCTAAAGAAATAGTATAACATTATTTTTCCAATACGTTATCGTCAAACTTAACTGGTCTTAAAATTAATTCTAATTACATATTAGTGATAATCTAGGTAATAAAAATCAAACATCAATGCTTCTTGTTAAATCATTGGATTACAACAATTAATTAAATTGGTTTTCGAGTGATCAGTGACAAATAAATAGATGAGCAATATATCAATTATTAGGATAGGGAATTTCTACTCACCGGTTGCAATTAACTGATAAAGGAGGGGTCTTTAAATTGGGTGTCACGTGTCCTATGTTGTCCTGTAAAAATCAACATGTATCAATTATTATAAATTTATAAGAAACACCATTTTAAAGTGGACACAACAATGTAACATTGAATATGTATTTGTTGAATCTCAAATAAGAACATATGATCAAAGCACACCATAAGTACAAAAGAAAAGGACCGTGTGGATTGAATCCAAAGAAATATTACCCTGAATCTGTTATAATGTAAGCCTAAGTCTGTTATAAGTCACACTAAATGTAATGCATACAATCTCCATTTGACTAAGAAGGTAATCTGTAATAGGCATTAGAAAGTTTCAAATTTGAGGGCATATATGTCATGGTTTATCAATACCATAAGCATTTAGATGTTTCCTGGTAGAACCTATGAATAGTTTGGAAGAATGGATGATTTTGAGTGAGTTTCTCTGTTTATCTATTACTTTTTTTACAGCATAGCAAGTGCTCTCCCGAGAAAACTATCCCTGCCCAAGCTGCAAGCCAAAAGGAATCCTGAATACATGAAGATCACTCAGAATTAAGAGAGTTTTAGGATATCCCGTTTCGAACACACACCACATGTGTCGCTTGCACAGTGAATATAGCATTTAAGTGCCCCTATCCATGCCTGCTGAGTTGTTATGGGCCAAAAGTGTCCCTCTCTCTTGGCATTGCTAGAGCAACTAGCAAAATCTAGTTACAATGGAAGTTGTGGGAAAGTAATTTTGTATCTTTGCACCAACAATTATTTAGAAAGACTCAAATATCACACAAGAGATAGTGGCTAGCAGAGTGTATATACGTAGCAAAGTGTATATAAGTGAGAGATAATCTTTGAAATATGAAATAACTTATAAAATTGAACTCCACTGAAATTTATAATTTAAGAAAATCCACGGTGCAGTTAACCATAAACATTTTCAAGTAGCTCTTATAAGCTTCCATATATTTTCTTTTGGGATTGATTGATCTACATTTCTTAGTTCAAATCCCACCAAAATTGTATTGCTTCTATTCTTCTCTACATTAGGTGGGGTTAATTTAATTTCAACTGAAGAATATAAAGAAAGAGAGAGAAATTATAATATTTTTACAATTACTACATAAACTTGGAACTTTTCAAAGATCCTAGACCAAAATTTACAATTACTAGATAAACTTGGAACTTGTCCTAGTAAGCATTATTAACTTCCAGCAGCTGGATGGGCAGCAATTCGCTTTGTTCATGATAATCCAGGTATAGACCCTAGTGTTGTATTTTTTTCTCTATTGTTTTATTAAAACAACAAGGAATTACTGATTTCTCTCTCACTCTCTCTTTGTCAATTGAATTATTGATTTCTTATTATAAAAACAACATGAAACTTTTCTGCAGGGGTGTCGTATATGAACTGTTACATTGATATACACATGTAATGCGGTCTAGGAATGGTATTTATAGTCAACAAATGGAAAAGGAGAGGTGGAATCCTTCCCACATCGTCCACCAGACCTACCACAATGTTAACACTACCAGCTGGTAATAACAAATAGAAGTAGCACTTGATTTTCAGACCTTTCCATTCATGCGTTCTTTAGTTCCATTTTTCTTACTGTAAAATGTGTCATTGGCATGTCTTTTAAAAGAAAAATACTGTACATGTAAAAAAGTAAAATGACTCTCATGTTTGTTAAAGATTAAATTTGGATAAATAATCGCTTATTATTTCAAAAGTTCTATTAGAAAGCTGACAAAAAATAAGCAATTATATCGCTAAAATAAATTGAAGTAGACATGTGCCTAGATAATGCAAATTTCATGAACAGAGTTTGGTTTATATATGCTAATCAATCAGTATTTTGACATTAACTAAAATATATTACGGTTAATTGAATTAAAAGTGATAAAAAGAGACTCACGTTCTGTACTAGGTTCCACTTCTATACTAATTCTCAGTGAGCTGTCCGCATTGATTATTTGCCATACATAAGGGTAAATCACATCTAATCTTACTAGGTTTATATTTTACTAATCTAGTGACCATTTCTAAATGAATATCTGACTAATTCATTCCCAGTCAATCCTCTGTCATATACTTTCATAACATGCAATTACAAGCACACTACTTTATCATATGTCCTTTTGATTTGGGATTTAGGGTCCATAATGAAGAATATTAGTTGAAGGGAAGAGATGATTATGTTAATGAGAGGTCAAGTGAGAGACAAGATAAGTTTGAAATTGAGTTCTCCTAATTGAACTAGTGAATGATTTGGTCCAAATTGTGTAAAACACCAAAAATATCACCAGTTATGAAGTAAATTGCTGAAAATGATCCAATTTTTTTAACTCCAGTTTAATTTGATTCATGGTATATTTTGGTTCACTGATATATACATACATACATATATATATATATTAATTAATTTAGTGTTGTAAGCACACAAATAATAAGTATTTATTGTAGTAAACTATATAGACTCCCATAAGTTTATTACACCTGTTATCCCTCTATTTTAGATCCCTACGAATGTGTTACAATAGTGGAGACTCTGTTTAGTGGTCTTCATTGGTTTTAGGGTGTTATCTTGAGGTATGTTGCTTTAGTTTGATGTTGGTTCTGGTATATGATGCTTGCTTGTTGAAAGGCTCAAAACCAATGAGTCATGGAAAAGGTTTGAGACATTTGGTAAGTCTAAATGTATGTTTATTATGTTTTGTTTCTTCTTCTTTTTCATATTTGCTCAACTAAGCATTCTAACTAGTATTTTGCTATTTCTTAAAACAGGAAAGAATGAACAAAATGGAAGAAAAGATAATGCTTGAGAAACAACTACATCAAAACACGACAACTCAATGAAGCTTAAACATACAAGACAATCACTTATACCTGACCCTATTATCTGAAAACACAAAGACTAGAGTCAAAAGATGTTGGTATGAAATAATGGAAAACAAACCTCCTTGACTTCACCCACCTATCTCTCTCAAATCAAGGGGATAATGTGTTACACCCTCCGGTCGCCGCTATGCCTATAATTAAGGTCCCTCGCTGTGGTAACTCCCTATGCCACAATTCCGATGAGGTCCCTTGCTGCGGCACCATTAAAATTTAAATTAAATAAGATTGAATAAAATTATACTAATCTTAAATTTTAATTATCTGAAAAGAAAGAGATATTTCATTCAGTATAATGTGTTAAGATTCTAAATTTGAATTTAAATTATTATATTTAAGTAGCCATGTTTAAGAGAATAAAAAATATATAAATAAAAAATAAAATATTTAATAAGGAATTTTTAATGAACTTTCATGTAAAAAAGTTTGAAAAGTTTCTTACTGTATATATCCACATTGGTATATCAGAAAATGGATGAGTCAGAAAGACTTTGGGAGGCGAAAGAGAGACGTTTGACCAACTTATACTTGTTTTCATGGCTCCACTGAATTCATCAAGTTCAATAACGTAAAATGTTCATAATGAAGTAACATAGACAAACAAAAATACCTTTCTCAAAGGTGCATTTTAAGTGGAGAATATAGATAATTTTGTTCCGCGAGAATATAGAATTTTTTTCCCAACTATGAAATTTAAAGTGCACTCCAATTTAATATACATTACCTTTAAGCACATTAGCAAGAACCAAGAAGAAACAAAATAAACGTTGACTGCATATCCAAACCTTCTTCACACAAGCACGCATATCTTAACGCACATTGGTACTAAGAACAAAATAAATTTTGAACCACACATCAAAACCACCTCATGCAAGCACACATACCTTAATGTCCTGTGGTCCAATGCCAAACTTCTCACTTTTACGAGGATGAAAATTTAAAACCCTTAGCATTGTTGACTTGTCACTCTCACTTAGCAGCTCATCAATTGAATACCTACATAGACAACAGCGAAAATTCACAATTATTCTGCAAATCATACATTCTCAATAACAAAATTTTCTATGGTCTTCTTGAAAATTTGATATGTTGGCTTTAGACAAGATTGCGGGAGAAACAGGAGAGAGGGGCTTCCTAGTCAATGATGACTGAATTTCAATGACCTTTTCTGCACTGCTTGCAGTCTTCTTCACTGAATGACCAATAGCTTTAGAGTTATCCTTTCCTGCTTAAAAGTTCCATTGACATCATGCATTTAAGCACAAGAAAAAAGGTTTTGATTTTGTGCACCTTTCTAGGTAAGCTTTATTTGGAAAACAAAACATTTATTGTGTCATAAATAGAGAAGTGTTGTAGTAAATATATTTTCTTTCATGATACTTAAGCTCTTGTTACTTACTAGTGTGTAAGGGGTCTACTTAAAGAATTAATAAGTAAAGAGTTTCTAAGTTGAGATTGCATTTGAAAATCACAATAGAATGCACTATTATACTTTTCAATTAAATTTTTTCTATTCTTTGCAAATAGAAAAATATTCATGCTTTTGACACAAGAAAAATGTCCATTTTTAGTCCCTAATAAAAAATATATTTCATTTTGCTCATTCATTTACGAAAATGTGTCAAGTATGCATGAACAATTAGAGATAATATTTTACACATTTTCATAAATGACGGATAAAAAGAAGATAATTTTTTTAAGGAACTGAAAATACAGTACTTAATCTTTATGATAAAAAATGAGCACTTTTAAATGCTTAAAAATAGATTCAAGGGAAAATGTTCCAACAAAAAAAAATATTTGCTGATAAAACACAGGCACAGTATAATTTTTAAATACCTGAGGATTGAGTTGAATGGTAAATACTCTTGTTGCGAAGGATGGAGCCTTTCTGATTGGTAATATTACCCTTTTTATTAGATTGGTGAATAAGAGAGGCATGTCTTGGATCCTGAAGCATTGCTCCACCAATGGAAAATTTTGTGATACATGGAATTCTTGTTGAACATCTGGCAGCCTTGAACCCACTTTTAGATGCTGGGCTGGGTTTTGAACCGAAAAATGTTTCATGCTCGGCCATCAGTTGTCCCTGAAGTTTCTTTTGATCCTTAAGTTAATATGAAACAAAAAACAATTAATAGGTAGAAACAAGAGAAATGTCTAAAAGAAAATTCCACGCCATCTACTATGTATTTAACCACAAGAATGTTTTGCTTCACAGTTCATACCCTCTGCCTTTGCCTTTCATTCTCTTTCTCCTACCTTAAGGTGCTGTAGTCTTCAAGAATGGAAAGTAGCCGGCTCTATACACACATCCATGATAAAAACAATTCATTAAAAGCCATTACATGTATCCGGTTAAAGATATTGAATTTATATGCTAAATGTGATACTTTGGACATAGTTTTCCAAGAGAAAGTCTACCTAAGCAAAATTTCATAAAATCTAGTAGGCTAATTCATAGAAGTTGCACATATGATTTTGTTAAAATTACTTACTCCATCATAAATAAACTCTTGTCCTCTTTCTTTCTCCCATGCTTTAACTTTTAAAATTATTGTCTCTACAATCCCTGTTTCAATAACATAACAATTAAAAGAAAGGAGAAAATGAAGACGAGGCCCACAATTCAGACACTAAAAGTTTAACTCCTCTTGGTGTGTGGTACTCCTTTGCATTGTCACTACTAGAAGAATAATGCAGCTAAAAATAGACAAACAACCGAATATAGCTAATACGCTGACTTCAGTACTTCACCATGTCACATGTCAATATTTAATCCAAATCTAGCTTATCATAATAATAGAAACTAGAGTTATGTTAGTTTAGCAATACTAGCTCGTAACTAAATCATCCGTGTATTAGTCGACAATAGTTATGTTCTATTGAGTTTGTTAGGTTCCTATCCATTTAGTTATAAAGTGTATGCACAACTCCCTTCTTCTCTTATAAATTTACAATGGGCTCTTTGTATCTCCATCTTATTCAATCAATTACACAATGTTTTTCTATGACAACCCCCTTCTCTACTTTTGAGCTTTATGGGGTGTGGCCACATCCAGTTGGTGTTAGGTACTACACCTATCAAAATTTTGATAGGTAAAACTAGAACCAAATTCCAGAGGCCACTGCAAATTGATAGTAGCATATTTTAGGAACTAATTATGTTAAAGGGATACTCACTAGGAATTTTGCTTGACGATGCACGGGCCTTCTCAGCACGTTTTAAGGTAAGATGTGCACCTCTTCCAGCATTATAACGATTATCATCCTAAAAAACCACAGTAATTAAAAAATTAAAGCAAAAAAAAAAGGAAATATCCAATAATGTCAATAGAAACACAGGATCACCCTATTGTACTCCTCCAGCCAGCTTTCTTCTTGACATGAAACCAACCACTTCGCAATCTTTTCAAGGATTTCTTTCCTGCTAAGAGCTTCTTCTTTTGTCTTAGTTATTAGGTGCTCAATTTGATCTGCAGAGTGATTATCAAAGTGGATGATAGAAAAATTAGTGACATGCATGACACATTTTGTTAAACAACAACAAACTGGTAAAATACTTGAGAAATAAAAAAAATTAAAGCAATCCTATGAATAACCTATGACAGAATGGAAGAAATTTTAATTAATAGCCATATCATTGTTCTTCTGGTCATGACCATTTATCACCAGACGATTTTGTGACTATTTATCACCAGACGATCTTGTGACTAGCCTATGCCTAGGTTAGTTAACATGCATCCTTAAAGGCTTTAAATTAAGATTGCACATACTGTGGAATCCTTATACAATAAATGAATAATGATTTAGTTAACAGCAATCTTCATAAACTTATGGAAAATCTTACAATAGTCTAGAAGCTCAAGTGAATGTTGGCTTTGAAAAACTGTTTGTGTAGTCAGATGTGTTTTTCTGCATATTTCCTCTAACTCCAATTTCTTTTTCCGTAAAAGTTCTTTCATTTTGGTTGATTTAAGTACTTGAAGCCTTTCAACTTCCTTCTCAAGCTGCAAGGAGTAAAACTCATCCAGTTAATTACAATAAATACTGCAAACGGCAATATAATTGAGGCAAATTCAATTTAGGTGAAAGGGAAGAACAGATCCAAGACTGTAGTCATAGACAACAAAACTCACGTAAACAACGGAGTCAATTGAAAGCATTTTAGACTTAGTAAATTCAGATTCCAAAGCAGCAATTTTACTGGTCACATGGTGAAATTTCTGCTGTTCCTCCACTGGTGTATCCATCAAATCCCACATCTCTAATAGCGCAGCTGCAAAACTTCGAAGCTGAGGCAGCATGTAAAGTGAGAAATGGTACACGAAATAAAACTGTATTTGACAGGACGAAGGATAAGAACAAGAATGCCGACCTTCTGCATTCTATGTATTTTAACCTCTCTCAAACTTTGTATTTCTGATGTCGAATTCTTTATTGTATTGTCACTGACATCTTTTGTCACAGTGGAATTAACCATAGTGGGGCAAATCTCACAAATTTTGTCTTTGACATCCAAACCAAGGACCAAGCACAATGAATTAACCAGGAAGAAGAAGTTACAGTTTGTAAATCCAGACTGGTTAGTCATCAACGATCATCAATTCATATGAATATCTATAAAAAACAATAAATTGAATTGTGACATTGATGACACAGTGAAGGGAGTTGATAAGCCTGTTCCTCCCTGTAGAAATGTACAAAACTAAGAGAGCAGATTATACACAAAAATTAATTATAATATCACAACGATAATGACATAAATGCCTAGCGAATCATGCCTGATCCTTTAATATGAGACGCAATTCTTCACATACTTTTTTAGTCCATCCACTGGATTGATTAGGATGCCGGCACTGAAATAATTAGGCTTCTGGACATGAGGTATGCAACATTGCTCTAGTTGCCTATACACTCACCATCCATTAAATAAAAAGAAGACACAATGTGCAAATTCAAATGTTGCATCACAATGATAATTGGAAAACATGGTGCAGTGACAAAACAGTAGGATGAGTCCATACCTCATTTTCGATCTCAGGACCAGCACGTACCAATTGTGAATTCCGGGTAGTAGAAGCCTGTGCCTCATCATCATCAAAGTCCTTCATAAACTTGACAATGGGGAGCTTGTTGTGAATGTCAAGTGGTTGAGGCATGAAAGACAACCTACACCAACATAATGAGAGTTGGGAAAGATATTAGACAATCCACTGGCCTAAAATAAAGTTTAATCTGCATTGTACCTCATGTACTGGCCTTCTTAGTGAAAGCGCCACATAGTGATAATTTGATTCTTCGTCGTTGTACTAAATAGTCCCCCATAAAGATATTGAATAAAATGAACTATTTTTTTTTCCATTGAAATTTAAAAAATGAACGTTTAAATATCCTTCAAAAACAAGTAAATAGATCCGAAACATATAAAATGCAGTCAATCCTGCTGCACAATAAGCTATTATTGCAAAAATGGGTGAATACAACCAACTATTTTTTTACCGTTCCTGGTGGTATCAACATGGCACTGTGTCGGGATATCTTATCCATTTCTCGAAACATAATAAACGATGAGAGGGACAAACTTGGCTATGATTTTCAAAGTATTGTGGTCCCCAGTGACCATAAAAATGTCATCTTATCGAAGAAACTTGACTGTGGTCATTTTAAAAAATTAAAATTAAGAGGTCTTGTACAAGAGTCAAAACTCAAGACCAAAATAATGGATGATTTTATTTTGATGACACATTTGCATACAACAATAGCCGGCAATTAATTAAGAGGGGCCCATTAATTGCTTGCAGGGATCATCCTAATTATGATCTTTGCAAATCAATAGCTGCAGTTAATCAAATGATTGTATTTGGATGTAGTCATTGGATGAAATTTCAATACAATATTAATGCCAGTATCGAGACTCGACACATGAGGAGACAATAGCAGTAGCCAAGTACATTGAAGCCACCCAACCAATCCCAATATGACCACATTCTTAGTGTGCGTTTATGTTACAGTTAACACACGTTCCAATGCATGTTCACCCCAATCCATGAATCTTGTGTCATTGAGTTAAACGGACATTTGAATGTTCTCTACATGGAAACTAACACACCCTTGTTAGATTGTCTCACAAAGCTTAGTGAGTGGAGTACGATTGAAGAGTAGTATTCTTGGTAATCACGGTGGCATAACATTATGACAGACTTTTCATCGATGCGACTATACTGACCTAACTAAATTAGAAATATCATCATAATCAAGAAAAAAAGGGTAATCAGTATAAGGCTGATATCCAGCATCCTTCAAATGAAGAACTAATTTACTGTTCACTTCACATATCTCTTCAATCTGTGGATGGAACTTACCTTGGCCACAATTCCACAAACTCGTATCTCGCATTCCTTAATCCAACTACAAGCTGGTTCTTTCTCCAAACACCTCAGAACAGGTAAAAGACATAAAACCATCCATTCTGGTTCTATATTTGTTCGGAGAAAATGCTTAGCTAATTCTATGCGTCGAACCAAAAAATTCTTTCTTCTTCCAACTTTTCGATCTTCCCATTCGTTTTCATTGTCCGGGGATCCCTCTTCCCCTAATTCTTTCCATTCTATCAAGGAAGAATCCATAAGAATTCTCA
>PYAF01002115.1:501657-514564 GCA_007407185.1 Glycine tomentella
TTAAATCGATAAGAGTATTATTCCGATAGATAACTCTTCTATATAGTTCATTAATATCCGAGCTCATTAGTTTACCCCCATCGATTTGAATAATAGGTCTCAATTCGGGAGGAAGAACAGGTAAAAGACATAAAACCATCCATTCTGGTTCTATATTTGTTCGGAGAAAATGCTTAGCTAATTCTATGCGTCGAACCAAAAATTCTTTCTTCTTCCAACTTTTCGATCTTCCCATTCGTTTTCATTGTCCGGGGATCCCTCTTCCCCTAATTCTTTCCATTCTATCAAGGAAGAATCCATAAGAATTCTCAAATCCAGATCGGCCAATTGTTCTCGGATAGCACCCGCTCCACTTGAAATTTCTCGATTTCGAAATATATCAAAACCTTGGGTAGTAAACAGAATCCATATGAAGTATATGAAATGTCTTACTTACCATAACAACCACATATGAAGCAACAAAAATGATAAGCGCATATGGACACAAGTACTACAACAGTATTTGCAGACGACCCACATAGTAGTCAGCAATTAATATATAAAATTAAACACTCCAGAAAAATATTCAACAACTCAACATATCTATACTAGAACAACAAGACAGAAAATTGGTTATCTCAATCAATAATCATGTTTAGTAGCTGGAAGTCAGCTCTATTGTAGAGGTAATGTATCAACCATACAGAAATTACCAAAGACTAATCATATCCTACAAATACAGTTAGAAATATAACAAAGTTTGTCGCATTGTCTCATCCCAAACCATTGACAATTTAACCATAGTAGTCTAGGTCTATTCCTAGTAATGTTAAGCTGTCTACAGAGATTTGTTTTTATTTTCCAACAAAAATTTAGCCCATTTTTTCCTTATAGTAAGTAGGTCCTCCATGTCCAATGCTGTGCCATCACAAAAGAACTGCAACAATAAAAATGTATACATCCATTCAATCAGCCACATCATTCAAATACATACCTTGAAGAAAATCAACAAATACTACAAATGTGCATAATTTAATGTACCTTGTTCCAGTCATTTTGCAACCCACCTCCTACTATGTTCCACATCCAATGCATCACGTAATACCCACATTCAAAGCCTCCTTGTTGCACATGGCTCTAATTTGAAGAATACATAGACATTAATGTGACATTTGGACAGCACAAGCAATGAAACAAATCATAAGCAATGGTCCAATAAATCACTAACCTTTATCTCAATCCAGGTTGGTGATGGTGCATTACATTTACCATCAACACCGGAACTCAATGTTTTCAGTGCACTAGTTCGTTGAAAAAAAACACACATGTGGGTTAATACATGACCTAAGTTTTCGTTAACCAATATGGTAATAGACAAATAAATTTATTGTTTGCTAGCACTAACTTGTTAAGTACAGATTTGATATGAATGTCTAGTTTCTTACGCAATGAACAGAACCATATAATTGTGTTACTCGAAGGGGATACAACAAATAGCTGCCAATGGGCCCTGCATTTTAATTAATTCAGCTAACAATCCATTAAATTTATTCCATGTCATTATGCCAAATGTTTTATACTTACTGAGATAGGTAAGCTCCTATATACAGTTGTCTCTGTGATTCTTTCATCCATGTTTGAATATATTGTTGAGCTTCAGCACGCTTATCCTTTGCATTGTGAATCATTTGCGGCTCAAAGAAACCATAGACTCCATCATGCCCCAACTTTGAACTCCATTGATCAAGAAACCTACCATACGATATTTGCATCAAATAATAAAAGTTAAACTACATAATGTTGAAATCAAATGGCAATAATGAATTTATGAAATGCTATATATCAATGGAGTGTACTAACATAATCCACAGTTGTAGTATCGATATGTTCAAATATTTGTGACCCGAAATAATTTCATGAACATCCGAATATGTAATGAAGAACATGGTTTCTACATTTGCAATTCCAAACTTCAGCCCATTCCATGACAATTGAAGAGGCTTCTGGTAAAGCTCATAGACATTCTTCATCAACTCATCCAACGGATCAGCACATGCCTCTAAATTCCTTGCTGTAACATCTGCTTCTATTCTTTGTGGGTCACCAATGTGTGCATCCTATGTGTTTGTTTAAACAAATTGAACTATAAACAAAGTATGTTTTAAATAACGAAAATTTAGTATGAAAGGTAATGCAATTTGCTACCTCACACGATAATGGTTTCACCAAATATGTGGGCCATGCGACGAATGTCTGAACGGTGTCTCAAACAAAGTGGATCTCAGATGTCGGATATGGCACTTTAGCATCACCGTCATAAACTTTTTGTACACAAACATTTAAGACATCATCTGCGTACTCCACATTATGAATTGTCGCGGTCCTATCCATAACTTTTGCCAACGCAACAAGCTTATGTTGCCCATGATTGTGAACGTACAATCCCTTCACTTGCACCACAACATTACCAGATTCCTCTCCACTTGGATTTGCTGCTGCTTCAGCACAACTACCCTTCGTGCTAACACGTGCAGCTAATTGTTGTAGCGGTGCGTCAACCACTGGTGGTTGCTGTGTTGCCATCTGGGTTAACTCCATTTTTAATTCTTCGTTCACTTTCTCGACAATTAACTTCTTTTCCTCCTCCACCTCCCTCCTCCATTCATCCTTCAGGTTTTTGATGATATCAGCTAGCTGTTCTGTGTTGATGGATGCAGAAGAAGTATTGGACGAACATGATCCATGTCCAAAGTATTGCCTTACAGTTACACCCAAACCTACACCACGTACCCGACCAGGATGCTCTTGTTTGCCAATGGCAGCATTAAGACATCTTGTTGTCCCGTAGGGACAAAGCTCCCTTGTGTCATTTGTTCCTCCAACTCGTGCTGCAACACATAAGAGTTCAAAAAGGCACTTAATTATTGGATTATCGAACGCAACAATATACACATAAGTTTATAGTACTCTCACAATCCTATGTGATATTTCTTTAGCGGTGGCAAATGTCATGCGGCCATATTTCTTTGTACGGGCCAATTTCCACTTCACATGTCTTGGAATTGGAGAAGGTGGGTCGTCAACATTTGAAGAATTCTCAGTATCCATTGCGTCCTTTCGTCTTTTCTGTATTTTTTTCTCCATCAACTTCTTTTCAAGCAAGTCGTAGCCCCCACGAGACAGTATGTGGGGGCACTCATTGGTTTTCTGAATTTCCTGGGCTCTTTTCCTTATTCCCTATGTAAACATGGAAAATTACATTTAACATATTGCCATACAAGTAAATTGATAGAAGTGTTATTAGGTAAATCACACACGGTGACATCTAACCTGCCAATTAGGCGTTTGACGACTAGCAACAAATTCATCCCATGTATGTGGATCTAGGCCATACATAGCAGAAGCATCCCTTTTTTGTTGTCCATCTGCGTGAGCATATATGAATTTAGTGGTTAGTGAAGACTTGAATTGTCTCCACCTTGTGCTAACCGAAGACATTATCTTTTTTTTCGCTTTTGCAGCTTCTGGTATATCAAATTTTTCCTGAATTACAATATGAAAAATATAAGTTAAAACATGACAAATAAGACCGCAAATGAACTATTATTTCATAAGTAGTTGTATTTATTTAAATTTTACCAAAATGTCATCCCATATGATATCCTTCAATGATTCAGGCATATCTTTCCAAGTAGCATGCACAATGGGTATTTTTTATCTTGCCACAACCCCCAAATAACTGTGAAATTTTTCCTTGTTACTGCCTGTTGCCCTTCCAGTAGAATGGCTTTTGTTCGACGGTTCTAAAGGTTAAGCTTCTAAGCCTAGTGGATTGTCTACTTCTCCTTGTAGAGGTCGATTCTGATTGCTCTGGTTGTGAATGTGGAGGGGACGAAGGGGTGTTGCCATGGATCTGCAAACACAAAACAAATAAGTCAACCATATTAGTCAAATGTTTATGTATAAAGAAATGTATTGTGTAAATCAAAGTTAATAAAATTAATTGCATAACCAAACAAATAAAAAAAAACATTACATTGGTGGCAAGCATTTATTTGTTAGTGTTCTCCCATAAACCTTCATCATGATCATTTCAAATTGCATGATCGTCATCAACGTCAGTATCTTCAACAAAAATGGGCATACGGGAGCATAATGCAGGCATTTCACAAATGTCAAGTGTTGCATCATCACTTACATGATGACTACTAGTAGATGTTCTTCCTTGTAGAACAACTGAAAATCTTGGGTCACACAGGTCTTGGATGTAAAACACTTGTTTTGCTTGTTTTGCCATGATGAATGGCTCGTCCTTGTAACCACCACCTTATCAAGTGCTATTAGGGTGAATCCCATACGATCTTGAAATATACCAGTGTTTCCGTTAACCCATTTACACTTGAACACAGGAACTCTGAATGCAACATAATCAAGCTCCCAGATTTCCTCTATAACTCCAAAGTAAGGCATAGACGCTCGAATAGGGTTGTTATCTGAGGCACGACAAAAGTGTTCCGAATCAGCATCAACAGTAACCCCACTGTTTTGCACGCTACTTTTATCATCTTATGACTTTGTGTAGAAGGAAAAGTTATTGATATCATAACCCTTCCAAGTTGGTACATTCAAATTTGGGCCAATAGCTAACAACTTTAATGTTGAAGAAGCTTTATCATCATTTAAGATTTCGGACTTGAACCAAGTTACAAATGTTCTATTGTGTTCTTGCAACACTTTCATGATGTTCCATTTAGGATGACATTCGGACACAAATTGTTTGTGAGTCTCAATGTATGGCATTACCTCAGCTGTGTTATTCAATATATACAAATGTGCTTGTGAAACTTGAGGTCTAGACATAGTCACAACATTGAATCCTCGTGTACCCTTGCCTTGCCTGGACCGTTCATGCCGACTATCAGGAATCCCAATTGCTTTAACTGAATCCAAATATTCAGAACAGAATTCAATACATTCTTCCGCAACATACCTTTTAACAATGGAAGCTTCAGGTCTGTATTGATTTTTAGTATAAGATTTTAACACCTTCATGTACCTTTCGATGGGATACATCTAACGTAAATACACTGGCCCACATAACCGGATCTCCCTGACAAGATGGACAATCAAATGGACCATAAGGTCAAAAAACGAAGGAAGGAAGAACATTTCCAATTGACAAAGCACAATAGCTACTTCATTCTCCAAAATATCTAACTGACTCGGGTCAATTGCTTTTCGACAAACCGCATTAAAGAAAAAGCACAGCCTTGTAATGGTAACCCTAACCTTCTTAGGCAATATTCCTCGAATTGCTATAGGTAGTAACTGTTGCATTAGGACATGACAATCATGAGACTTCAAACCAACCAATTTGAGATCGTTTATTAAGACAAGGCTCTTGATATTTGAAGAGTATCCTTATGGGACTTTAATGCTTCTTAGACACTGACAAAAAGCTTTTTTTTTCTTTTCTTGACAATCTGTGACATGCAGGGGGCAAATACATTTGTCGGCCTTTACTAATTGGATGCAACTACTCACGTATGCCCATAAGAACAAGATCTTGTTGAGCTTTTAAATTATCTTTTGTCTTCCCTTTAATGTTTAGCAGGGTGCCAATTAAACTATCGCAAACATTTTTCTCAACATGCATTACATCAATACAGTGTCTGACATCGAGATCCGACCAATAAGGAAGATCAAAAATATTGACCTTTTGTTCCATACGCTTTTGTCATTAGCATCCTTCTTTTGTGTCTTGCCAAATGTAGTGACAATGTCCTAAACACGATCATAAACTTGACGACCAGTTAACGGAATGGGCGCAGCCTGTTTCTCCTGAATTCCATAAAACGCTTTTTTCAATCGGCGATATGGGTGATACAGTGTGAGAAACCTTCGATGCCTCGTGTATACTGTCTTCTTCCCATGTTTCAATTGGACAAATGATGTGTTTTTTTACATGTAGGACATGCATAATGGCCTTTGACACAGTATCCACTCAGATTTCCATATGTTGGAAAGTCATTAATGGTACAAAATATCATTGCACGCAAAGTAAAGGTCTCTTGTAGATGGGCGTCATACACGTCTACCCCGTCAACCCACATTTTTGTCAAGTCTTCGATAAGTGACGCAAGGTAAACATCAATATCATTGCCTAGCTGTCGTGGACCTGATATCATCATAGACAACATTATGTATTTTCACTTTATGCATAACCAAGGAGGGAGGTTGTAAATCATCAATAGCACAGGCCACGAACTGTGGTTAGTGGAAAGGTTACCAAATGGATTCATTCCGTCAGATGCAAGACCTAGTCGTAGGTTCCTTGGGTCATCACCGAATGTTGGAAACAAACGATTAATTTTTTCCATTAAGGAGAATAGGCCGGATGTCTAAGAAATCCATCAATTTTCCTCCCATTTGCATGCCAAATCAGGTTTCTTGCGTCATGTGGGTTAGCAAACAATCGCTTAAACCATGGAATAATTGGAAGATACCAACAGACCTTTGCTGGATGACCCATGTTTGTCAATGACTCATCACTACATTCTTCATCGTTGCCTTTGTATCATGATTCACCACATGTGGGACACTTATGCAGTTCAGCAAACTCATTCCTAAACAATACACAATCATTACGGCATGCATGTATTTTCTGGTACTGCATGCCCATGAGACATAATATTTTCTTCGCTTCGTAATGATTTTTCGGCAAAGTGTTATCTTTAGGAAGCAATTTCTTCAAAAAACAAGCAATTCAGTGAAGATCTTGTCACTCCACCCAAATCTAGCCGTTAAATTCACCAATGCTAACATCGCTGACAAACGTGTGTACGTTGTGCACGTAGAATACAAAGGGATTTGCGAATCAGTTTGTACTTTGTCATACATAGGTGTGTGGGCTTGCTGAAAACTGGCTTCTCCAAGGTCACGTAGTATGTCTTCTACACGATCATCTATGTGTACATCAACCGGCGCAGCGGTTGGGATAGATGGCATTTCTAGCAATTCACCATGCCATATCCATTTTGTGTATGTTGGAATTATGCCGTCACATATTAGATGTGATCTGATTTCGTCAATTGACTGGTGTCTTCCATTGCCACATTTCAGACAAGGACAGAAATATCTGCCATGAAGCGAAGGTGCATTAAGTGAGGTAAACTATAAGAATTGTTCGACCCCATGTTCGTGCTCATCACTAATGCGGGGCGCTCTCATCCAACTACGATCCATGACCTTTACCATATGAATAAAAATATCAACTTCATGTTAAAAAGGTGTGGCCCTATCCCATTCAGGAAGTTATATTTTATACATGAATCCTAAATGTCAAAGTTACATATGGTTAGTTCAATTTAACAAAATTTCGGCAGCATTTCGCATTGGTCTCCAAGTACACGAAATGAAAGTGGTAAGTTTTACTCACCACATTCAAGTATGCACTCGGAGAACAACGCAAAATGCAATAAACCAAAATGTCATTAAATTAAGGAAACCATACTTAACTTTCACAACGAGGATTCATGTATAAAATGTAACTTCCTAAACTGTCCAAACGGACAATTCATGTTTCAAATCAATGATTAATCCACACTATCCGCATTAATCACTGGATTGAAGCTTGAACAAGAAACTAAGGTTGACTCACAATGCATGCAAATGTATGACAAACGAATATTGACATATGAACACACATGTCAAAAACACAAAAGGTTGGGAAACCAGAGCCATACCAGTGACTAGAAGTGAACTGTCTTATTGTTGAAGATTGCGGTGTTGACCACGATAACAAGAACACCCTCCTTATAGTTTGTTTGAAGTTAAAACAACTTTTGAAGGCGACAATGGCGTTAAAAACTATTACCTAAAACCAAAAAACAAACTTGTTTAATACAATGATAAACATATACATGCATCATTTAGTTATAGCAATAACGCACAAAGGAACACATGGTGCTGAATTTAGATTCAAATGACACAACCACAACCAAACATGTAGCAAATATTTAGGTTATTTGTAGTAGTGTGAGACTAGTAGTGTGTAGACACAAATTGTTCAGTGGGTGCACATGCAAATTTATAATAGGAGGGTGATGTGCTCACGTGTGTGCAAAAACCCTTTTCAGTGATGTGTGCAATATGGATGCTGAGTGGTGGGTTCAGCAATTTGGAAAATCTTTGCCATTCTTAAATTGGCTTCCTTATCTTGGGGGTAAGATGTCTCCGTTATCTAGTATTCTGTCTTTTTTCAACCAAAACAACATAAAATTTCTTGCAAGAGGTCTTGGGTTTAGTTATCATGTATTTCATCAGTAGCAATCCATACATCATGGCAACAACAATGGTACATGAAATATAAAGCTTGTATTTAAATCATTTGCTCTTTTCACCAAAAAATCACATTACATCATAGAGTTAGTAGAGTAGGTTAATCAGCACAATCAGTCACACAGTTTTAGCCACATAGTGAAAATTATGTGGCATATAAGTAATAGTAAACTACATGAAGGTGTAGTCATCTATTTCTTATGCATTAAAAAGTTGAAGAAAGTGGGTATAAAATGTTTAGGAGCAGGCTATACAAACAATCAACATATGGAACTTAGTTAGAGATTACAATTTCATGGGTAGTCCTTACTATGAAATGGAATCACAGCGTACAACAGAACAAAACAACACCTTATCATATGTAAGGCATATATAATAAGGATAACACAAATTAACATTCTTTCCATATTATATTGCTCACATAGTTATAGCATTTTAAACATGAAATAACAGTTATTTGTCAGGGCACATAATCAATTAAGAAGTGTCCACCCAGGTAGTTAACTAAGATGTGAAGTAGAGAATCCAAAATTACACAATTTGCAGAGATTTTGAGTTAACTTACATTGGAAAGTCCAAATGGACAAAACTTGGCCTTTCCTTTGCGACCCTGGTTGAGAAGTTGAGCACCTTTTTTCAAAGCAATCAATGGCTGCACATAATGAAAAGTAACAATATAAACAACAGTAAAGATCAAACAGGCACAGTAGTATATATTGTCAAATGAAACTAAAGATGAGCAACAACTTAAAAGACCTATATGGATAATCAACATTTGTATATTCACCTTCATATAATGATGAGTGATGAGCCTTACAAAAAAATAACTGAACACTTCTCTTATTACAAAAGATCCCAAAACAGGATGATTTTTTTTTTAACAAGTGTTTGCAAATTTGATTTTAATTGTGTAGAATTTGATATTGAAAGGAAGTGATTTTTGTTTGAAAGTAAAGTTTGTTCGATGGTTGGGGCCTTGAGAGCTGTTCCTAAAACATTTGAATATTCGATTTTCACCTACTGTTCTTTCTTATAGCTGTGCTCCAAGAGCTAAGGTGAAACTCACTTCTTTATCCATTCTTATATATCATGTTCTGTTTTATAATTTACCCATGAGAATAGTGTAGTAATATCATTTGTTGCTTTTCTTTTGAAATAAAATGTTTCAGCTAACTGATTTTGTAATGTTAAAATTGTTCTTACATTAGTGTTTTTGTATCCAGAAAACACAAAACCATCAACATTAAGGTTGTGCGAGCAGAACATAAAACTGCTAGAGTACCAAAGTTATGCATCAACATGGTATGGAGTTGTTAAAGTTGTGCCATTTTTTGTTAATAAGAGAAGTTATTCTAGTGATATATTCTTGATTTCTAGTGTTTAAATGATCGGATATGTAGTAATTGTATAAGCTGAGATGATTTTATTTCTAAAATTTTCAGGACTTCGTATTTTTGTAGAACTTGGTGAAGTTGATTACCTTGTGCGTTATATCCTGTATTTGTTTATTTCCATGGTGAACAACATTTCATATGATAGTTTGGGAAACAGAATTATCTTCAATTTGCTTCTTTATATAGGCAGGAAGGTGTAGTAAACCTATGAAGGCTGTAGGTGTTGTGGAGGCAACTTGTGAAGAGATTTTTTAAGTTGTGATGAGCATGGATGGGACACGGTTTGATACGGTTTTCCTCAGAATTATCACTATTTTTATGTTTCTGCATATTTGTGTCTTTCATGTATGATATATGACAGGTTGTTATTCTTTGTTGTTTCTAGAGATATACTGTTGTAATGTATGGGAGAGCAATTACACTTTAAGACATTGTGATGTCAGCTAATACTACTCTACATA
Organism: Glycine tomentella; assembly: GCA_007407185.1. NCBI lineage: Eukaryota > Viridiplantae > Streptophyta > Magnoliopsida > Fabales > Fabaceae > Glycine > Glycine tomentella. The sequence goes on from PYAF01002115.1 coordinate 511,832, forward strand.
GCGTTACTTTGGATAAACTTCTCAACATACACATATAGGAGCTTATAAATTTCAACACACACACGAGAGAAAAATAAAATGAATGAAGGAGTATTTACATCAAACTTGTCTCGCAAATTTGTAAGAGGCTCCCTCATTTAACTTCTACATAAGCACCTATAAACTTAACAAGGCTTGACACTCTTGTAGTAGAGAAGACTAGCGTAGGTTTTACAATTGAAAATCGCCCATAAGCTACAAAAAAGAAATGAGTCCAAGCTGGGCCATATTCTACTATGTCCTGGACAGTGTAGTCAAAGGAAACAAAACATATGTCCAAGGTAATAAGGCAAGGTTCCAGCAAGGATGATCTATTCTTGGCACCTTAACAATGTCTTTGTTGATAAGCCCGTGAACGGCCCTACCCTAGTGAGATATAAAAATAGTAACGAACTCTGAAAGGACAACCATCTCAGCTTTCCAGGCAATGGGGACATGATTCCCAGCCTGATTATCGGGGATTATGATCTCTTAAGCTACACTTTCTACATTATTAATTTCATGGTATTGTCTGCCACTGCAACATATGCAGTTTGTGAGGTAATCAAATTATCGAATGACTTTGATGAATAGTTCTATTTATTACGTATACTCTTGTGTGTTTAGAAGTAAGGTTGACAAAAACTTTACAAATTTACATAATGTCTCTAGTTTGACAACATTTTCCCCCAGTTTAGGAACTCCAACATCTCAAGCAGGAGTGTCCACATTTCAAACTCTGTAACAAATATCATAGATAGGGAATAAAGAAGAAGAAGAATTTAAGCCACCTTATACTATAACTTCTGTTAAACTCTATAAGAAGCCCAGTAGCACAGGACAACATTGATTCAATTTCTATGAGAAGCCTATATCTCTTCCTTCTTAATATTTTGCCATAAATTACAGGTAGAGATGTTTTACGAACTACAGATATTCCTAGGTACACAGCAACTGTTAGTTGTCCAATAAATACATAAGCAGTGGCTGCTGCCTCAATTTCAGCAGATGAATTTTAATTTAGTCAACTTTTATTTGGAACTACATCAAATGTTCAGTCAGTGCAACAACCGTTGACAGGAAGAAAAGCTCCTATGAAGATTTAAGGTTCTGAAAAATAGTAAACATAAATAACCTTGATGGACGATTTAATTTCCTGCTTGAAACGATCCAATACAGCTATAGAATGCTGCAGGTCAACATCTTATATCTAAAAGATGGTCCCAAAAGGCATCCACTGACTTAGCTGTTAATAATTCAAAAATAAGATACCCCTCCATTTACAGACAAACATGCATGAAAGCATCTCTTATTGTTATTGTTATAAGATAATTATCAAAGGAACCAAAACTTCATATATGTCGGTGCTAGGTAGCTAGTTTGCCATTATGATCCATCGCTTTGGCTATCAAACTTGTTAATTTTGCGTTGACATTCTTACTCTTATTAGTAAACAGCCATGCACATGTGTCCATATACACTCACCAAACTGTCAAGCAAGGTTAATCCAAAGCAAAAGACGAAAAAACACATAAAAGGGAATAAGTGTCCGCATTACAGCATGACCAACTCTCACGTACATTGACAGAGTTTCTAGCCAACTTGGCTTTTATATATATACACAGCAAAGTAACTGTTGTTCTTTGTTTTATTTATTATTAGTATATAAATAATAATTATGTTATTATTACTGGCTATCATCACATCGTGATGATGATGCAACTGGTAGTGAAACATGCTTGTGAATAATTTCTTAAACACAAGTTGAAGGGCTATGAAGACCCTAATAACAGTTTGATATTCTAATTTTTTTCACAAGTCCAAATATGGATTTAATTTCAAAGGATTAAACATATGCAACTAGAATCATGTCAACAAAGAAGGATGCAAATTATTTTAAAAAGAAAAAGGGACAAAGATGCAATCACCACACTAGCAGGTTAGAAATTAATTACCTTGTCATCAACATCAGTGAAATCCCGTACATATGTACTATCATAGGCCAACAGCTTAAGGTACCTACAACCAAAGTATAAACTACATGTTAAATCCCAATCGTGACATCTAGAACTTTCAACTTCCAAATGCTCTGAGATAATACAAAATCTAAAACCAATCATGACATCTAGAACTTTCAACTTTCAACTCCCAATCAAATTGATAATATATGTGTTTGTCAAAATTGTGCACAAATTGTTTCACTAATAAAATTTTACCAAAGGATTTTACTCGGCAACGACATTCAAAAAGATAAACGGAAACCCTCACAACAATCACAGCAAGATCAAAAGACCAGTAGCACAAAAGCTACCACACACCAACATGAAAAATCAAGTATGCAACTCAACACACCACCAAATCCACCAATATTAAGCACATCAACAATCCACAATTCATATTTTGTTCTAGTGAAAATAATTCATTTACAGTAACAATATAATACAAAAACCGCTTTCCTGATAAAAAAATTGGTGGCAAGTACAATTAGTGAGAAAATTCCCATCAATACATTCACAGTGTTGGAAGGAGGATATTTTAGAAGGGAAAGGTTTAGAGAAATTTGGAGGAAGAGAACTCTTTAATACTACTCAATTCTTACTCACTTTTGACTTGATACAAATGGTAGAAACCTCACCTATTTATACTAGTAGCACCTCCTTAACCAATGGCTAGGATTGTGCCAACACAACTTTAATCTAATGGCTAGAAATCATT
>PYAF01002115.1:520052-534132 GCA_007407185.1 Glycine tomentella
ATTCAACTGCCTGTAGTCCACACACAGTCTCATACTGCCGTTCTTCTTTTTCACAAAGATCACCGGTGCTCCCCAAGGCGAGACACTCGGTCTGATAAACTGCTTGGACAGCAGGTCCTCCAACTGCACCTTCAGCTCCCTCAACTCCAGAGGAGCCATGCGATAAGGTGCCACAGATATCGGTCCCGCACCAGGAACCAGATCTATGGAGAACTCTATCTCCCTTTCTGGTGGTAGCTGAGTTATCTCCTCAGGAAACACGTCCATGAACTCATTCACCACAGGGATCTGAGACAAATCAACACTTGGCTTATCTTCTGTCACACCCAAGAAGATATAGCCCTGAGCTCCCTCCATGATCGCCTTGCGAGCTTGCAAGACTGATAAGAATGAGGTGGAACTCGAACCTGCCTCGGCAGAAGGCACAACTACCCTCTTCTGACAACAGTCTAGCATCACGCCATACTTGGCCATCCAGTCCATACCCAGAATCATCTCAAGGGTAGGCATCGCTAGACAAAACAGATCTATCACATAGGCTCGACCCTCATACACAAACTGCACGTCCTTGCAACACGTGCTCACCTGACATCTTTCTCTAGATGCAGTGGTAACCTCCACCGGAGGGGCAAAACTGAGCTTAGGCAATCTGAGCTTATCTACAACCACATCCTGAATGAAGGAATGTGTAGCTCCAGAATCAAACAAAACTCTAACATCACAATCATCGATCAGAACTGTACCTCTGATCAGGTCTGGAGCTCTGGCTACTTCCCTGGCATCTACTGTGTACACCCGGCCTGCACTGGGTGCTGTCATCTCCACTGGAGCAGCCTGTACCCGTCTCTCTGTCTGAGGGCACTCTCTGGATATGTGGCCTGGCTTGCCACATCTGAAACAGATAATCTGGCCTGTCGAACATGCTCCTGTATGCTCCTTCCCACAGGCCGGACACTTCGGGATAAGTCTTCCCCGAGCTGGACCCCTCTTGAATTTGTCAGAGGGTGCAGAGACTCTCAACATCTCCCGGGTGGGCCAGTACCGCTGGGTCTTCTCCCCTCCTGTCTGTCTGAAGGAGCAGGCTGTCTGACTCTCTGTCTCTGCAGGATACCCTCCACCTGGCGACTCTGTCTCACCAGGGTATCCATATCTCGTGACCCAAGACCAGCCACTAGCACCTGAATGTCATCCCTAAGTCCCCTCAGGAACTTAGCTGCTAGAATCTCAGCTTCAGGCAAAGGTCTCCTGAAGTGAGCATACTGAGCCAGCTCATTAAATTGGGCCAGATACTCATCCACCGTCAAAGTTCCCTGGATGAGTCTATCAAACTCTGCCTGCTTCTGTTCCCGGGCATCTCTAGGAAAATACCTGTCCAGGAAGCAGGCCTCGAACAACTGCCAGGTGATCACATCTCCCCGGCCTCTCAAAAGCTGAGCTGTGGTCTTCCACCACTCATGGGCGTCGCCCTGAAGCATGTAGGTTGCATACAGCAACCTCTGGTGATCTGGGCACTCCATCACCTCAAATATCTTCTCTAGGGCCTGCAGCCACCTTGCTGCAGCCATTGGATCATAGCCCCCAGAGAATACTGGAGGGTCATGCTTCCTGAAGGTAATCAGCATCTTCCCTCTGGCTGCTACATCACTATCAGCCTCTATCTGGGACATCTGGTCCCCTCGCTGGTGACTCCCACCAGCCGACTGGCGACTAGCCTCGCCATCATGAGTAGGAGGTGTGGAGGACACTCTGTCATCCCTCCTGAGGTTCTTCACCTCCTCTAACAGGTCCTGGTTAGCCTTCATCAAGGCTTCATTCACTTCTCTGGTTGCAGCCATCTCTCGCTGCATCTCCTCCTGAGCCTGTCTATTTGCAGCTAACTCTTGCTGCATGACGGCTAGTGCAGCCGCAATTGGATCAGACTGGGCACTGGTAGCCCCACTGGTGCTTCTAGGTCTCACCATAGCACTACACATGTACATCACACAGTGAGTTTATCAGGCCCACAGTTAATGTACTCTCATGCAATGCTCATGTCAAACAACCACAGACAAGCACCAAAACAATTTCCATACATAATGTTCTTAGCAAGAAACCGCTCTAATACCATAAAATGTAACACCCCCGTAGGCCTCCGGTGCGTTATCATTAACGATATCAGTTTAGCGTTTTATAAACGAAAAAAAATATTACCCAGCGGACGCATAGAATCGTTTTTCTTGATTCATTATGTATGGAAATCAATATATCAGATAACATACAGATAAGGCACATCATATAAACCCCTGCTGATCCAATTTCTCATAAAAATAGATAGATAAAGAATCATATACAAGATAATTAGGAGGAAATTTATCTTATTACACATCATTATAGTTCTGTACATCCATATACATCAGAGTTTTCACCACACTGTGGCGATACAAAAGAATAACTGCCCTCACTGAGGGTTACAGAACTATACAACTCTATCCGGGGTACAAAACATATCAAAACACAAAACAGAGCCTTCAAGCTCCTTCTACTGCTCTCAGCCAAGCAGAAATGTCTCTATTCGGGCCTCCTGCCCTGAGACTGCTCTTTTCTGTCTGAAGAGTCACCTGAAACCACAAATCCCCACACGGGGTGAGATATATATATCTCAGTAAGCTCAAGGTCCTTGGGAAGTCATTCCCACCCTAGCCCACAATTCACAATACAAACATCAGATAAGCATACATAACACGTCAATTTCACATCCATGGCAGAGTTACACTTAATGCCCACAAGTCTAGCAGAGTTCCACTCAATGCTTTCAACAGATGGCAGAGTTACACTCAATGCCCACAAGTCTAGCAGAGTTCCACTCAATGCTTTCAACAGATGGCAAAGTTACACTCAATGCCCTCAACATATGGCAGAGTTACACTCGATGCCCTGGCAGAGTTACACTCGATGTCGTAAACATATGGCAGAGTTACACTCAATGCCATTCACAGATCATAGCACAGCCAAGTACAATATATATAAAGTCACAACAGTATGCAACAACCAATGCATGCATTATGAATGTGACCATCACTCCCCAGGAGTGTGGTATGCAACCAAATGGGAATCAATCCCCAGGGACTTAGAACTTACCTGGCAAGGTATCAGTCTGTAGTTCCTTCCCTGGTTTGTGGCTCCCGCCACCAACAGTTCCAGAATCACGCCCTATTCAAGGGGCATTTCAATATCAATACTAATTCACAGACATATAACCACAGAAACATATAATACCAGGATCCCCTATCCTAGGGTTCAATCAAATTCTGCCCACACAAGGCTTTTTCTCAAATCATACAGGGTTCATCAAAGCTGCCATCAGAGCAATTGAGTCACCACAGACTCAATGCACAACACATTCTGAAACTTTGGCTCATAACAGCCCATAATTCAAAATAACACTAGAACGGTCTTGCCCTCAACTCAGGCACCGTTTCAGTAGCCTCTCAGGCTCAACATAGACTCAGTAAAGGCTCTAGCATGTCAGAAAACCAATAACAAGTGACTCTACACCAGTCACTTATGCATTCACAGAGCCAATATTCAAAGTTTACAAATTCAAAAACTGAAAGCTATTCCTTCATCACTAGACAGTACTAAACAAGATTCTCTACAGAATCCTGGGCTAATTCTAGCCCCAGACCAATATAATTCACAAAATCCAGAGAACCTCCATAAGCAAAATCAACCGAAGAAACTTAAGTTTCTTACCTCAGTGGCAATCCAGAAGACTGAAGGACAGCTCTCCCAAGCTCTATTGTCCTTCCCAAGCCACGGTTCTCCGCCAAACTCAAGTTGCAAAGGTTTCTCTGGGGTAATGGATTTCTCTCAATCCAAAGGAAAAGGATGAAGGATTTTAGCTTTCAATCGGTTAAAACAAGTTTCTAGGTCACAGGAAAGCGTTTAGGCTCACATCTAAGGTCCTAGAAAGCTTGGAACAGTTCTAATGGAGGTTTGGGACGTGGGGGAAGAAGAAACCAAGAGTTTTGGGCCAAAATTTCATAAAATGGCCTTCAAATACTGGTTCTGCCAACGTTCCCAGGCTAATCGCGCCATATATGGCGCTATTCGCGCCAAATTAACATAACTAAAAGCTTCCTGGGCATTTATGGCGCTAATCGCGCCACTACGGCGCTAACCGCGCCAACTGGGCGCGTCTGTGGCGCTAATCGCGCCAAACTGACGCTATCCGCGTCATCAGGCCGCAAGAAATGACCTTCTGGTGCAGTTTCACGCTACTGGCGCCATATCCCACGCTACTGGCGCCGCATCCCACGCTACTGGCGCCATATCCCACGCTACAATCTTCCAATGGAAGAACATGTAATGGGAAATTTTAAATGAGGAGACAGTTGTCATTTGGCTAAATTAATTCCAAATCCATGTGAGGAACCATTTAGAGTCAAAGTGGAAGCTAAATCCTTTTTTAAAAGGAGTTTTGAAGAATCTGTAAGGGAGAGACCTTATCTCGATGGTGTAAATTTCAGGTCCTTGGAACAGCAGCACAAAGACATTATAATGGCACCTTTTGGTGCTTCTGAGGTGAAGGAGGCAGTATGGGCTTGCGGTAGTGAGAAGAGCCCCGGCCCGGATGGTTTCAGTTTTAAATTCATCAAAGAATTTTGGGAGGTTTTTCAATCTAATTTCCTTCGGTTGTTTGATGAATTTTTCGTAAATGGAGTTTTCCCTAAGTGCGGAAAAGCTTCTTTTATAGCCTTGATTCCTAAAGGTCATGACCCACAGGGCCTAAATGATTACAGGCCTATCTCCTTACTAGGTTGCATATATAAAATTTTGGCTAAAGTACTATCTACTTGGCTGAAAAAGGTTTTGCCCTTCCTCATCGATCATCGTCAATCAGCTTTTATTGAAGGAAGACACTTGTTACACAGTGTGCAAATAGCCAATGACGTGGTGGATGAGGCAAAAACGAAGAAGGATACATGTCTAGTGTTCAAAGTAGATTATGAAAAGGCTTATGATTCAGTGTGTTGGAAGTTTCTGTTTTATATAATGAGAAGAATGGGTTTTGATTCGAAGTGGATCTCATGGACAGAAAATTGGCTGCCTGGAAAAAGAAGTATTTCTCGTTTGGGGGGAGGGTTACATTGATTAAGTCAGTCCTCAATGCAATCCCTATCTTCTTTTTGTCCTTTTTCAAGGCCCCGAAGAAAGTGATTGAGAGCTTCATCAGAATTCAAAGAAGGTTCTTGTGGGGGGATAGTCAAGATCAGAGGAAAATTGCTTGGGTAAGTTGGGATGTGATTTGTCAACCTAAGGAAGCTAGGGGTTTGGGTATTAAGGACATTTCTACGTTTAATTATGCTTTGCTTGGGAAATGGATATGGAATATGTTCCACCAACATAATGAGCTATGGGTGAATGTGCTGGAATCAAAATATGGAGGATGGAGGAATTTGGGAGTCAATGGAAGGGTTGGAGGTGAATCTGTATGGTGGAGGGACCTTGGTTCTGCTTGTATTTCAAATGAGGTTGGGTGTGGGATCATAAGAGGAATGGACTGGAAGGTGGGCTGCGGGTCAAAGACTTTATTTTGGGAGGATGCATGGAAGAATGTGGGGCTGTCACTTAAGGACAAATACCCAAGGCTATACTTGATTTCCAATCAACAACAACACCTTATTCAGCAGATGGGTATACAAACCCTTCAGGAGTGGGAATGGCAGTTTCAATGGAGAAGATCTTTTATGGAAGGGGAGGTTGATTTGGTTATTAAGTTCTTATATGAGTTACAAGGGCTGAAGGTACAACCTCAACAACAAGACATGTGGCAATGGGGGGCTGATCTGAGTGGAGTGTATACAATGGGGAGTGCCTATAGTTTCATCAAAGATTGGACACCCCAGAATTGTTGTGAAGTATACAAGATGTTATGGAAGATAAAAGTCCATTTTAAAGCCCTATGCTTTGCTTGGAGACTTATAAGGAATAGGTTGACTACAAAGTTGAATCTGAGAAGAAGAAATATGGAACTTAATGATCTAATATGTCCTTTCTGCAGGAGGTATGAGGAGGATGCAGCACACCTATTTTTTAGCTATGATAAAATATGGCCAATTTGGTGGGACTCTTTGTCCTGGATGTCTATCTCTAATGTGTGCTCAGTGAATCCTAAGGAACATTTCTATCAACATTTGTTATATTATTCCAGTGACATAGGTGGGCAGAGATGGCTAACGTGGTAGATAGCATTGACATGGAGTATTTGGTGCCATAGAAACAGAATTATCTTCCAAAATGGGTCTTTCAATAGTCAAAAGGTAATGGATGATGCTATAACTATTTGCTGGATGTGGACTAAGACTTTGGAGAAAGGGTTTAATATTCCGCTTCATGTCTGGTCATGTAATCTTTGGGAGTTTTTTGCTATCAGGGTTGGGTCTTAATATGTTTTAGTTTCCCCTCTCTGGTTTAGGGTTTTCTCTTTGTGGCTTCTACATTTTTTGCACCTTAATTCATGGTTTCTATGTATTAGGTTGCCAAAGGTCTTGTATCTGTTCTTTCTTTTCTAAATATTGTACTGATTATCCTTTCTCTATCATTAATATATATATATATATATATATATATATATATATATATATATACTTACTTTTGCCAATCAAAACAAAAAAAAAAAATCCAAATCCATGTTGGATAATCTACCAACTCGGAAAAAGGGCTTCCTTTGGGCAAAATATACCAATGAATAAGCTGCTTTAGGGTTGTTGAGAGGTAAGTTCCATTTTCTTCATTGTTTTTATCTCTCCAGTAATCCAGTTTATCAATAACATTTTTCTTCATTGGTTTCTAATTGTATTTGATTTATTTTTAAAACTCACACTTTCTCCTATTAAGTTGTCCTATGTGGGAAAAGTAGGAGTATGTGATGCAAGAATGGTTTCGCTCCATTTTATATGTAAAAGCCTTACCCTTTAACCCTTCATATTGGATGTGTGACTAGGAATAAGATAATCTACAAACCAGGAGACTAACTCACGTAACAAAACATGGCTGCAAAACAACATATTGTTCTGAATAACAACCCTGTCCCAAATATCAAGGTCCCTTCAAAAATCTAGCATTCCTTTCAAGCCAACAATAATAAAGAACTACAAAGACAAAGACCTACCCCAGAATGTTAGATCTAAGACTCTATACAAAAATCGAAATCTCTAAATTTAATAAGGAGAAACGGGACCAGATACTTAGCGAAGACTGAATTCGCATCCTAAAACCCAAAAAGCTTATCGATAAGAAATTTTGCATCTGAACATGCAAAACGAAAAAAGAGTTATGGTTTCTGAATGCGCACAAGCACCTAAAAAACAAATTAGGAAATCAGCAGTGAGTGGTCTGTGCTTTTGTAGCATGTCATGTTATTGATGCTAATCATATTAACAACATTTTATGACACCTGGGTACTCCCAAATGGTTGTCATACCTATAAAAGTCACATATCCAGTACAAGTATTAAAAGGTAATTAGTGAGTGCATATGGGTTTGTATGCAATACTCACCTATCACGTGAGTACAAATCATCCAAGCAAATACGCCAAACTAGATTGCAGTGTAATAATCAAACCTTCAATATGTATGTAATACCAAACTACATTAGAATGCAATCGAGTCTTTTCTTAAAAAACAAAAATATAAAAGAAAGGAAAAAGTGATAGACTGAAGACATTCTTCCCCAGTAATACTAGACAGAATACCAATATGATATGTTTTTCCGAGATTATTGTAAGAAGTATCACAAAACACAAGATGCTTATTTTTTTATCATTAAACTTTTCAAACTAAGTTACTAACAAAGGCTTACAATAGACAACTTTCTACACCATGATCAAAGACAAAGTAACCAAGGTATGGCCAGCACAAAATACAAGTGAAAGATTTTCATAAACCAATTCCTTTGTTCAGCACCGACAACCCTAATCCCACCAAGCTCCCACCAAACACATCACACCTACCTCGCTTACCCTGTCCCAACACATTATATAACGAAAAAAAAATAGTAATTATGCGATCTCGTACCAGTGGTGGCATTAAAGACGAGGTTGAGGGAGGCCACAGCGAACACCAGAGGGATTGACGGAGACAGCAACTACACAGACAGAGGAGTTACAAACGAAGGTGAGGTTGGGGGTGAGGCTAGCCTAGGGCAAGAGGAAACGAGGAAATAAGGTGGTGGGCTCGACAAAACAAAAACATGTACTCGTTAATAGGAAAAAATGCGGTCATTTTCAATTTTTTATTTTTCCAAAACAAAGACGGTTTTACCGCAACCGTCTTTGATTATATTCATATTACGTTGAAGGTTTAGATATTCAGTTTATATCTTTTTATTCCAGAAAGATAGGAATATTTAGATATTTAGTTTATATTTTTTTATTCCAGAAAGATATGAATGTTTAGATATTCAATTTATATCTTTTTTGGAAAACTTTATGTGATCCATTTACTGGTCACGCTCATCCACTAACTCATTATCGATCTTATCCCATTTAAGATTGAGTTTTGTGATGGACAGAACTCTATAATTAGAATTGAACACTCTGTTTTAGATCATCAGACCTACTCCTCTCTTCAGAAAACACACCATTGAATTTGAGCGAGTGAGGGACTGAAAAACTAAAACTCTAAAGGTTACTTGAAGGTTGATAGCAATGGCTGGAGGTAGGTACTTCTGAAATTTATTTTTCTATTTCCGCTTCTGCTGTTTGATCTGAATGTGTTGTTTATGTTTGTTAACATGTTTAGACAAATATAAATGTTTTACATTGAGTATTCACCTAAACATGTGATTCAATTCAAGAGCATTAATGTCTTCAGGAATAGGATAGCTTTCCACTCGACAAAGTGACCTTCATGTCAATAAAGTATGCATGTAAATATTCCATTTGGCCATGCTCATATAGAGGAATAAATTTGCCCTTAACGTTACGACACATTGAGGAGCATGAATTATCTACTTTCATTTTTCATTTATTTAATAAATTAACATGTTTTTTATTAAAAAAAAAAAACTATTTTTATATTTAAGATATGATAAACATTTAAACAAGTTTGAGTGAAATTTGAGTTTAAATTAATTTTTTCAAGATTTCGAGTTTAATGTCGTAGGTAAAATAAATGATTGATAAAAAAGATTCATTAAAAATGGTTAGTTAATTTTTTTAGAAAAGATTAATTATAAAATGGGTAAATGTTTAGAACTTATAACTCAGTAGTTAAACAATTTTTTATTAAAAAGATTCTACTTCGATATGTTTAATAACATCATTTCTATTTGTATGATTTAAAACAGAAAGTACAATAAAGGGATAAAATGTTTCTGCCTTTTGTTTCATATGAAAAGAAAAAAGAGTTCACATGTTGTCGTTATTTTAGTACAATCAATTTTTGCACTCAACATTTCTCTTCCTTTTTTCTTTGACTTATTGATAATGCATAGTTGACAAACAATACAATCGAATGAAAAAAAAAAAAAAAAAGAATCATTGATGATGATCGGTCCTCCAAAATTAGTATGTCATATTGCCAATGCTAATATATGTTGTTGTAACAAAAATAAATAGTCAAATATTTCTATTAGAATTCACAAATTAACCAAGAGATTTAATCCAAGTCATCGAGCAAGTATAGTTATTGTAAATTTTTAATTCTTATAGATATAAAATAAATTACCGGATGCCAACTAATTAATATCATTTTTCTTTATTAAAAAATACTTCATGACTATTAAGACCTTCGTAACTAGTAATGCTACTTCAATGTTAATATTCAAATTTGAATTCTACATATTTAGTCAATGTATATTAGCGTTTTTGTTGTAATTTGTGGTGGTTTTTGGTAATTTGTAACAGTATTTTTTTTTTAATTTGTGGTGGATTTTAAATCCAAAATCTAATAATCACCACAAATTATTACACGTAAGTTTGGATAAATCCAGACCTTAGTCAAGGACAAAATGTGACATTATAGTTTTATGAGAATGAAAAAAAAGTAATTTTTTTATTAAAAAAATATGAGCTTTTCCAATTTTGTAAAAGTAAAAAACATATCTTAACTCTATTTCATTATTTGTCATATGTTGTTTGTTTCATTAGTCTTTCATGTAATATTTCATCTGTGCTACCTTATAAACAATTTTAAAAAGTGGTTACAAAATGAAAAAAACACATCATCTCATTCTAAAGGATAATAATAACTTAACCATTTTATTTAATATATTACTATTATTATTATTATTATTATCATTGTCATTGTGTTCGACAAACAACCACCACTTAAGAATGGTAGCATCAACCACATTAACATTGAATAACTCTTAAATTGTAAATTATAAGGTTAGAATTATTAATATTAAAAATTAAAGAGTTGTATTTGAAAGAAAATTATTTATATAAAAAACTATTTCATATCATAAAAATGGAACTAACACACATGGTTATAAATGAGAAAAATCAATTCAGCTATTTTTTTCATAGAAGAATAAAATAACAAACTTTTACTCTCCCTAGAAGCTATTTAGACCACTAGAGTAACGGAGAATGTTAATAACACATTTTTTGAGCTTTTTTAAAAAAAAATTTATTATTAATTAAATTTCATTAGAAATTAGAAAATTATAACCACCAAGTGCATAGATTAATTGATGTGGAATTGTTGCAGCTTAACTACAAATTTTGGATTCATGTTTTACTGCTCATAATGACCATATTAGGCATGGCAATAAGACGGGCCAGAGGCGGGTATTGCATTCCTGTCCCCGCCCACAATTCCTGTCGATTTTAAACCCAGACCCATCCCCGCTCCACTGGGTCAGGTTTTCTCCGCTCGCCTCGCCTCCGCTATTTATTAAAATTAAAAAATAATATAGATTTTTTTACTAAAAAATCAAACGAAAAGACTAATTATTTAACAAAAATTAATAATAACAAACTCACATTCAAAATATGAGATCATAATTTAAAAATTACTAAATAATATCAATCAATTCAATTAAAATCATTATGAGCTTGCATATTTAATTTCTTCCAAAATACAATATCATTTAAATATATAATATTATATTCGGTCTGAAACAAGTGATAGACATAAACACTTCCATTTTCAAAAGCACTAATGAGTGGCTTGAGAGTTTGGGGTGTAACGACCCGCCCTGTCACTACTGTATCACACTCTTAATCTTGCTTTTAATTAAAATTTTCTATTTGAAAATCTCTTTAAGTTTGTTTATAAACATAGTAGTAAATTTTTCGTGTAAGTAATAATCAATATCACAACACAAAACTCGAATATTCAATGATGCAATTAGGGGTGTTCGCGGTCTAGATTGGATCGATTTTGAAGCAAAAAATCATCTGATCCAATCCCTTTGGTTTGGTCATTTGATCATTCATTCGGTTTAAAATTTTTTTAAAATTTGATCCAATCCAATCCAATTTTTTCTATGTGGATTGGATCGGTTTCCGATTTTTTAAAAAGTCTAAAAATAAAACTTATAAGACTTATTTTTATCAAAATAAGGAGTATCTAGCATAAAAAAAACATATTCATTGGACAAAAACAAACACCATTTTCTAATTTTCATTGGACAAACGACAAAATAAGGAGCAATGTATTGGATTTTTGGTTTTTAGGTTATGATAGGGAATAGACCAAAGTAAGTAAAGAGTAAGGTATGGTTTATAATTGGATCAGTTTGGATTGGATTGATTTTCACAAGTCAATCCAAAAACCGATCCAATCCAGTGAAAATTTTCAGTTTTTTTTTGTTTTCGGTTTTTCAGTTTTCGATTATTTTGGTTATCGATTTTTCAGTTTGGTCACCGCGGTTTGTATCGATTTGGATCGGTTGATGAACACCCCTAGATGCAATACAACATAATACTTGTATATTAATAATCATAATTTTGATAGTGATTACAAATAACCAAGTCTAAATTTTACAAACTTCTCAAAAGAAACAAAAATTTGAAACATGGGGTGTAGCCATTAGAATAAGGGGTGTAATTAGCAAAAACACACCCTTGCCCGGGATCTAATCCATCTTCATCCCGACTACTCGACGGCTCCAATACTCTTAGGCATCTTCCCGGTCACCTACTGCTGTCCATCTGCTTACACGAATATGGTTCGTGATCATCAGAGGTACCAAACCACAAGGTACAACAAAGCAAAGGTGAGTCTATCATGAAAATAATAATAATTAATAAATATCATTGATTAGAAAAAGACAACTTGGTCTTTACGAATAAATTCAACCATTTCGTTCACACAGGCAATCATGAACAACCCGTCCAAAACACAACACCAATTCATCTTATAATGACTAATCATGATGCATGTTGCTGACTTATCTCTCAGTCAATGCAATGTGGTACCATCACCGAACAATAGGCCAAATCCATGGTACAAATGATTCCTGCAGCACGTCGGGGTCACTCTGTTGTGCATGAGTCTCACCCTCCCATGGTGATCAGCCAAAATGGGTGTCAGAAGGCTATCCCTACAGTAATGGCCCCCCCAGTACTTCCCTTACTCTGCAATCAACCATCCTATTTTCGTCATGCATGAAGTATGTCTCTCAAGGGCACCACTGTATGGATCGGCACAAGGGCAATCCCTCCCTGACTGGTGTCACCATACACCTCCCATGGACATACGCAACACCCGAAACAAGGGCTCACCGATGCACTATCTGGCATCCAATACATAAAATATCACCATGGCACCATCAATGTATAACCCGGTCTGGGATTAACTTGTCCTGGCTAGGCCGTGTCAGTTTAACCTGACAGCTCTCCAGATGAAATCTAACTAGCCAGCATCATTGCTTTTATCGGAACTTGAATTAACACTGAATGTTTAGTCATCGAAGATTTGTTCAGTCCATAAAGTTTCAATAAGTAAATACATTTATACAACATTATTAACTTTAGAACCCATAAAGTCAAAGACTTGCTTTGATAAATTGCTTCATATAAAGGACAAAAAAGTGACATAGTAACCCAAAATTGGATAGAAAGAAATTGCTTCAATACGCAAGGCATTTCACAATCATAGGTTGAGATATTAATTTCATCATTTTCTCGGAACCCGACAAACATAAGAAGGAAGCTTCCTAAAATTTCCCAAATTGCATATTCGAATAAAATGGGGGAATAGAACAAAAGCATATATAGAGCCAGTGGCAATTAAGTAATGCCACTCTTAATATAAATAGCTACGTAGGACACATTTTGTAGGATCTAATTTCAATTTAAGCTATTCATTCATTTTGTGACACAGTAATAATAATGGCTGCAGAACATGCTGAGGTTGTTAGATTCATTCTGGTTTGAGGCTTCAATTCTCTCCAACAAAATCCCTCCAACAAATCCTATCTCTCATAATCACAAGGTGGTGGAGGAAGTGCTTCCTCTTGGTGATGCAAAGCTTCTACTAGTTCCAACTCCAACCCTTGAAGTTAGGTCCTATAGTGACCAAAACTTGGACTCTGCAACATGTGTTTTGTGTGAGTATTCCCCATCACCAAATTCTGTGCTCACCCCACAAAGGCTTAGGACAATCCCTTCTGAGAGGGAAATCAAAGAATTGTCTAGTGGAAATCATGGAAAAGAAGGTATGAGCATTAAGAGAAAACAAAAAAGCTTTGGTCATGGAAGAAGCTAGGTCTAGGATAGTGAGAACCAGCAGGAGCCTCTCAGAGCTTGAGTTTAAGGAGCTAAAAGGGTTTATGGATTTAGGGTTTGTGTTCTCTGAGGAGGACAAGGACTCAAAATTGGCTTCTTTGATATGGGATGTTTTGGAGCAAAGAGGGATGAGAAATCCTTTGCTGAATTGGAGGGTACCAGATAAGGGTAACGAGATTGACATGAAAGACAATCTTAGGTTTTGGGCTCACTCTGTTGCATCCATTGTAAGATAAGAAGGAAAAAATTTAGATGCAAATCTTGAGTTTGAGTACTTTTTGAGTCTTGACAGTTGACACTGTTTTTCTAATCAGAATTTGAGTTGCATCTAGTTAATTTATTTTGATTTTTAATGC
>PYAF01002115.1:534232-552047 GCA_007407185.1 Glycine tomentella
ACCAGATAAGGGTAACGAGATTGACATGAAAGACAATCTTAGGTTTTGGGCTCACTCTGTTGCATCCATTGTAAGATAAGAAGGAAAAAATTTAGATGCAAATCTTGAGTTTGAGTACTTTTTGAGTCTTGACAGTTGACACTGTTTTTCTAATCAGAATTTGAGTTGCATCTAGTTAATTTATTTTGATTTTTAATGCAAACTTATATAATAAAATTTATTGGGATAAAACTTCAATTCTAATTAAAAAAATAACACCAAAAAAGTTTCAGGAATAACATCTAAATTTTGTAAAAATTGTCCAAATTACAATTAGCAAAATAAAGAAAAGCTAAAAAAAAAGTACATATTTTACAAGTTTTTCTTGTAGTCAATATTAATTTTCACTCTCTTAAGTTTTGTCAATCTCCCTGCAAAATATAATTTATGAAAAGGATACTTAAGTTATGGATAGTAGCGTAAGCCTTGGTTTGTGTCCTGGGTGTTGTTATTGGTTGAATTTGCCTTCTACATAGGATAATTTGTCTCTTCCTATGAGAATTTTGATTAATTTATTCCAAGTGCTTTAAGAAGCTGCAATTGCATAAAGACACGCTTTTCATTAATTTGTCTTCTCTGCACTCAATAATTGAGCAATTCAAATATACAATACAATTGGTCGAACATTAGACTTTTATTGTAGTTGACACGGGGTTAAACCAATCCAAGTGACTTAAATAATGTTGCTTAGTGAATAACAAAAATGGTGGGGATCTAGTGAAAGAAAGAGACACAAAGAAGATAGAGAATCTAACTAGCAAATAATTAATTATTTTCACCACAGCAAAAGTGTTGCTAAATTTTACATAACCTAAAAGTCAAGATGAAAAGTAATTTAAAAACACTTTTCCTTCCTATAATTCGGATCTGGCAAGCGGACAAATCAAAGGAAAAATATTTGAAAAATGATTAAATTCAAACTTATTAATGATCTTTCGATATTTTTACTTTAAATTGTCTTTTATTTTGGTATTTTGTTCAAGAAAGACACTATTTTTTGGTTAAGGAATGGCCTTTTTTTCTTCTTCTTGTTAATGGGAAATATAGGTCAGAAAGATGGTTCCATTTTAAAAACAGGGCATGCTACGAGCCTTGAGTGTACATATACTCCTACAGTAGTAAGTAGAGATGATTTAAAATTGAAGAATAAGCAATAAAAAAAAAAATCAAGATGTTTAAATCAAAATTGTTCGACCATACCAATTGAGTAAGTTACATTCTTTTAATGAAAGCAAGTAATTACTTTGAAAATTTCTCATTTGAAAAAAAAAAGAACATAGTTTTGATATATTGCACCAGAGTCAATGGGAAGAAGCTAAGAACATCCACATTGGAACAACTCATAACGTTAGTTGCTTATGATGGAATCCACATATACACATCACTTATTTTTACTATTTTAAATACAAACTTTTAACAATAAATCTTTATAATGGTGCAATTATCTTTAGTTGCTTCTAATAGATCTCACCAATAATGTTTTTATCTCAAAGTAATATTTTTTATGAGTGACAAGCAACTCAAAATAATTATATGTGTTATTTTTTATTAATTTAATAATGTAAAGTAATGTTGCTTTAACTAGCAACTAAGTCAAGGAAGAAACCCGTTCTTACGTGACTGCAAAAGCATTTGCTTTGATAGTTCGTAATATTGCTTCCAATACCCATTCTGAATGTGTTGTAACCATGTTTTTTATGTCATGTTTACAAATTTTCATTTATTATAATGATTTAAATATCAAATTACTCCTTATAAATTAGCATTTTTTTAATTTTGATTCTTATAAATTAATATTTTTCTAATTTTAATCCTTATTTTCTTTAAAAAATAGTTGACATGACAAAAAGAGGATGACGTGGTGCTACCACACTGGCCAACAATTGTTATATCATTAATAGTACAATGCCACGTTAGCAAGGACATCAAACGAATGAAAATGAAAAAAAAATATAGAACTTAAAAGTGAAAAAATAGAACTTACATAAACTAAAAAAAACTTAAAGACTAAAATAAAATAAAATAGAAATAAAAAACTTAAAGGGAACTAGAAAGAAAGAAAAAAAGAGAATTTAGAGCAATTAAAATGGAAAAAAAAATTATAGGGATGAAAATTAAAAAAAAAAAACTTATAGGATGAAAATTAAAAATAAAATACATGGACTAAAAGGAAAAAATGATATATTTGTAGACAAGCAAATATTTAAGTCTTAAATATCATGTATAAATTTAATTTAAGATTAATATAAATAAAATAAGTAAGAATGATTAATTAAATTTACATATGACAAAATATTTTTAAAGTTATACATGTTTTTCATAGTCAAAGACCTCAGTTTTTGCCTTGATATTTTGCATGACTGATATCTCTTATATCTTCTCCTGATCCTTTACAAACCATGTCATTGCTAACGATTATTATAACAATGGTTGATGACAATCACCACAATTAAAAATATGTTAATTTATTGAAACTAAAATTGGAAAAAATAATTTTTTAGGAACCAAAATTAAAAAAACACCAACTTACAAGGACCAATTTGATATTTAAGCCTTTTGTTTTCGCTCAAGCTTTTAATTTTTTTTACTTATTCTTAGTCTCAGGAATTTTGCATATGGACATAATCCGGCCATATGCTAACATTTGTTAACATTGGCCATATGAATGAATAGTGTTCAACTACTGCTTTTACTTGCTATAAAAAGGGTTTGTTTGAGTAAACTTTTTTATAAGTATCTATAAGAGAAAAGAAAATAAAACATAAAAAATAATTTTTTTCTTTTTATAACTAAAATTAGTTTATACATAAATTAAAAAAAGTTTTTGAAAAAATTACTATAATAAAATTTCTATAAATTAACTTATACATAAACTAATTCTAAGTTTTAACATATGGAGAAATTTAACTTTTCTAATACTTTCTTCTCCTAAGAACTCTCCTCTTCTATTTTTCTTTGATCATTTGGCTTAACAAAATGAAATTGACTGCTTTCCTGAGAGTCTACTTCTCAGGTTACATTGTTGCTCATTTCGGCAACACATCTCACTGCACGGCTAGTTAATTAGTTTGAATTAGTTACGCTGAAGTCAACAATTTAAATGGAAATAGCTGAAACAGAGAAATTCCATCACATTGAACTTAACCTTCTTTTATTTATCCCTGTATGTACTATAAATCATCTGCATTATTTTTACAGTAATCAGTGTTGCAGCATATACAATGGTGGATTGTTAAATGAGAAATAACCTTATGAGATTCATTGAGAGACTATGAATGAATTAATTACATGGGACATGATGCTATAGTTATAGAAGGTGTAGGAAGGACAGTGGGAAAATACTGGTCACTAGTCCTTGGTGGAGGCTGTCTCTGGAAGTTTAAATGTGGGAGGCTTATCAACACCTCTTCTTGAGTATTCGCTCCATCTTCTAGCAGCAACAGCAGCCCTTTATGCTCTTTCTTTGATTTCCTCCTCTGCATAATGGTTATCATTTGAAAGATTGTAAACAATGAAGATGTTTTTTACACTGTCATCTAATCATAGATCGTCATATAGTTAAAGATAATTAATTTTGTAATAATTGTTTTAAAAGTTTTATATATATAGTGTAATTTCTTATTGACTGATAGTGAAAAAATCTTTTTGAACTTTTAACAATTACCACAACCAAATAACCAGGCTTACTGAAGCATACTATTGATGTGGAGTCAAAATTTGTTAATAGCTACTAGAGGCTAGAAATTGCAAATTTAAATCCTCTATAACAAGGAATGGCGGAAATAAAGTTTTAAAGTAAAACAATTGAAAAAAGGAAAACATTGGCAGATGAAAACTATAAATATCCTACATTTGGTAGAGACCTTTTGTGTTTTCACATGCAATACCTGAACTTTAAGTCTTTTGGTTTGCCTCATAGATTGTTCCAGAACATATCTGTTTTATCATAACCCTTATCCTTCATCATTTTCAGTTTTGCTTGTTCCTGCAAGACACTCATCAATGTTTAGTCATACGCATAACATGTTTTATGCCGTGAAACTAACAAACAAGTACAAAATTTCTACCCAATAAGGAGACATTGAAGCTGGTGTGAATTATTTTTGTCAAAATGAAGATTCACATTAGTTTGAGACATCCCTCATTATTGTAAAATTAAGTAGTTGCTCTGTCCGTGTTTAAGCAGCTTGGTCTAAACTTTAAGAACTAATTTTTTTCCAAAATGGTGGTTTTGTATTATTCAGTAAATATTGAATTATCTGCAAGCAGATGTCCTCTCATCAAAATCAAGGACCAATGGGAAATCTTAAATGTTTTAGACAGGAAATATGCACATATTAAGAGTGAACTGCTCTTTTGGTCAGAAAGATTGGGTTGAGTTCAGTTTGGTTTCTCAACAACTAGGGACATAAATTTAGTCCTTGAAAGACGAGCAGTCACATGGTGGCATTGGTGTCAATGACATAAGGACAAACATGATGTCGTTTTTTATCTTTCAAGGACTAAATTAATGTCATTCGAATTTTAGGAGACCAAACTATTGTCAACCCAATTTTTCAGTGATCAAAATGGTACTTTGCTTTGACTTTTAATACCTTAAGAACCTATACAGCTATACGTTTTCCAGAGATTAGTAGGACAAACCATGGTAATTCCCATACAATTAACTGCATGTAAATAACTGATTCCCCAACTAAAGTATGAAAAAAATGGTGAATGAGAATGTAAGAGTTGTTACCAAGACTTTTGCCTGCCTATTTTCCCATCGGGAACTTGCCTGTCATTATTAGTTGGTTGGATCATGTTAGAGGAGACAACACATTAATACTACATGCATGCAAAAACATTAAAATTTTAGGCATGCTGATTACAAGATTTTCTCTGAAATAAGCCTGAAACTTATGTGCCAAGAACACTAGAATGGAACAATCATAGTGCTACTATGAAACATTTTGAAGAAGTGCTTTCATAATCCATGTTATCATGACTTTTTAACCATTATTTCCAGAGTCAGAAAGAAGCTTCCAAATTCGTCTTGGAGGTATCCTATAGGAAATGCAGCATATGATGATATCAACCATATTTTATACCTAGTCAGGCTCATCAACCCCCAAGACATACACAAATGTAGATAAAAAATTGGAAGGAAATATCTGAACATTTAAATAACCCAGTAGTCTATGAGTTATTCTTACCATTCTGAAAACATCAGTTCCTGCTGATCCCATTCCAGAAAGCATTAGGGCAACCTGCTCATATTTAAGATGCACAGTAGATATATTAATGGTATACAAAAAGCTTAACTAGATAGAATTATGATGTAAACCGTTTGTAGAAGAAAAACTACCTTACTTTAGCCCATTGGTTATCTAAAAGACTAAAACTTCATTTTAAAAAAGAAAAAAGATTATTACTATGAGAGACAAACTTCCATGCTTTTTTTTTTTTAAAAAAAAATCATATATAGTAAAATTGATGCTATACTAAAGAAACTATCAAGAAATATTACAGTTTGAAAACTAGCCATATGCTGCTTGGTTAAATCTGTTTCTCATATATCAGTAGTCATCTAACAGGAAAAAAAAAAAAAAAAGTGACCACATTATGTTAGGAATAGAGATTATAAAGAAAAGAAGATCCAGAAGAAAATAGACTTTTGCAACTTTGGCCTTACATTGACTCTTTCTACGCAGCGCATTTCGTCTTCAAGCATTGATAGTTGTGCAGCTGATGTCCAATGAATGCAGTCCACATGGCTAAAATACCAAAGTTAGTCAAATTAATTTCAAAAATCTCCATTAGTTTATTCACTTCACAAACAATGCCTTTGTCATACCAATGGTGCAAAAATTCAAGTGTGCAACAGCTCCAGTTAAAAATACATATTGTATTGAAGAAAGAAGGCATATTCCTATACTAATCTATGATAAAACAACAAGCCTAGGGGCTAGGTCTATGTTTTTAACTTCTTTTTTATTTTTTGGTTTCTAGATATTTGACTCCCATCTCGACACATGTCTCAGCATGCTAGAAATCAAAGGCTTCAAAAATTGTACATCATAACCATCAATATTAACACAAAAAAGGATTAAAGACATAATTACAATAGCTGAAGAAGCATGCTAATTCAGGAGGGTTCTTAATGTGGAATTAAAATCATTTGAGTTAACCCTTGGCTGATTTGAGACATTTTGTATGCAGTTGGCAAAGGGTGTATCATGTATGAATAACATAAATATGAGCCAGCATGACTTCATGAAAATTCAATTGATTATAGTTGTCCATAACACTCTTCAGATAATCAATAACCAATATACTTATGTAATGCAACCCATAACTAAACCCCCGTGTTCCTGGTAAAAGGCAGGGCCAATGACCTATAAAAAATAAAATGGAAAATGTACGAAAAAGAATTTTATAAAACAACAGTGACACTTAAGGCAATGCATCACCACAAAAAATATATCAGTGACACTTAAGAAGCATAACATGGTCACCGTCAGACAATATCAAACAGCAGAAAAAGAGTTTAATTAAACTTCTATTATGCTAAAAATTTAAATATATCAATGGAAACTGTGGATAGAAAATGGGTGATTAGAGTGATGCTTATAGATATACCAACTATCAATAGCCTGTTGAACTAATTCAGGCTTCCCGCATTGGCTGTACACTCTGGCTCTTCCAAATTCTTCCTCTATTCCAAACACATCACAGGCTACATTGGCACAATTTTTGCAGCCTGTTCAAGGATTTGAAGTACAATTACATAACATGCGGTGGAATTGTTCTAGTTGAGGATCTAATAAATACATTTAAGCAACAACATCTAGGCCTATCAAGGCACAAAGCATGTCAATTAAATACATAGCATTGCAAATTTTAGCTTTCAACGTTGTCTCTTTGGCATTACCAACTCTAGGTAGATTCATAACTGTTTTTTCTATAAAGGAAGTGTTATTAGATAGAACCATCATTCTTTTTCTTAAAGATGGTGACATCAAGAGTGCTTGATAAGAACATACTATAAGATAACATTATAGTTTTCATTAGAGTGAGAGAAAGTGCCTATGCAGCTGAATTCATCAACAAAAACATGATCCTTTGGACTAGAATCATCCAGAAAAGGGTTGATTGAAGTCAAAGAATACCCATGAATTTCATCATAAATCAGGCGCTGAATGAGATCACTTAGCACCTGCACTGCAGTAATCAATTTACTATATATAAAAATAAAAACCCAACAAAACTTTTCTCAAGCTTTAAAATTTATAATATCTAAAATGAAACCCACCCCATAGACTTCATTGATGAACGTGCAGAAATTGGTTGCCTCAGGATCATTGTCACTCAAGTCTGGGTGGCAAGCTTTCATGCAATTGTAGTAGGCCTTCTTGATCTGCGCTGGAGTGGCATCTGGAAGCTGGTGAAATGGAACAACCAATCATTAGTGATTAGACATACACAATGATACTAATATATACCATGATAATGTTCTCTCATGTCCCTCAATTATAGCATTATTTTAACAGCCACAATTACTCTAAATATAACTTTCATATTAGTTATTACAAAAAAAAAAAGAGGATAATTTTCTATCATATATATAATAATCCATAATCAGAGAATAAGTAAAAGAGTTTGAAAGTATTAGGTATTCTAATAAAATTCTTCATTTTTACATTAAAGTCATAAGTGCGAGAATAGTGTGAAAATTAGTAAGGGTCAAATAATAGCGGAAAAATTTAGTAGTTTTCAGTTTTCACAATATCCTAAGATTCATTGCAATACAGAATAAATATAATGGCTTACACAACTCACGTAATTTATCATCTTGGATTTCCCTATCACTCTAAAGCTACTCAAATGAGAAAAGCCCGCCATAAATATAATTATGCTACCCTTTTGAATATCAACCAAAACATGGATGAAAGTTCTAAAAGTTGTACAAAACTAATAAAACGCATATTTTTATTCATTCCACAAGACTTCAACTTATTATTATGATTCTTCTTTTAGCATGTATGAATATTTTTAGAGGGAATTAGTAAACAGAGACAAAATCAGAGTGTGATTGATAACATTACCAGACCCAAAACTGCATGGTAGTCATCTGCAACCGTGTCACTCGTAGAAAATGATTTTTCCACAGCAGCAACTCTTACCCTGCCACACTCTTCGTTTGCCATTGTGTGTTACAAAGTTTGAAAGAGTTGCAGTCTTTGGTAGTATCCTCCATGAGCTTATGGAACTTAAATTCGATTTGAGAGGCTCTATGTACACTGGAGACAATAACTGTGCCACTCAATGCTAATTCTTATAAATAAACATTTAATAATGGTGAATTATTATGAAAAAGTCTTCTAATGATATTTTAGCCTTTTTTCTATTTTTTCAATACCATAAACAACCAATTTCAAGTATTTTGTTACTATTATTTTAAAAAAAATTTAAAAAAATTATATACATTTATAATCAACTTCAATTTAAATTTTTATCTACAATCTTATTTCATATTTTAAGGTCACAAAACTGATAATGAACATTCAATTACGAATTAGTTTCATGATAACTAGAGGATAGTTTCATTTTTGTTGAAAGATTTGATGTATTAAACCATTCTCATATAATTATTTTCATTATTTATTCTGTATTTGATTCACTGTAAATGTTTTTCTTCTGAGTTTATTGTTTGTTTGTGGATTGATCATCCATAATCATGATTCTATAGTTTAAATGTCATTGAAAAATATTTCTAAGCCTAAAAATTAAGATGACATCTAATGAATGTTATATTCAGAGATGAAACGAGGAAAAATAGTTAAGAAGCAATGCTAATAAGAAAAATCAATAACCATTAATTTATACTATTAATAAGTGTTAAAATTTAGCCCAACGAAATAAAATTAGTTTGAGCCGCAAGCAACTCAGGTGAGGGAGTGAGAGTGAGGACTGAGAAATGATGTGTATAAGGGATATGCTAAAACTTTAAATATTATTTTTATTTTTATTTCTATTCTTTAAAATTAAGGGGTCCACAATAAAACTAAATTTGTTTGTTATTAATTTTTTAAAAACTAAACACATGTAAGTTGTTACATTGAGTATTTTGTCTTATTGGACACAAGCATAATATAATACATATTTGGCACTTTCTATTTTCTATTTTTTACCCCAATCCCCCTTTTTACATCTTAGTTATTCCTTTTGTCTTAAAGGAGTATACTCGTGGAAACAAATTTTTCTTTCAGTAAATATTTTTCTAAAATAACATATATCTATTCAGAAAATATATTTCTGAAATTATGTATCATAGTTTTATATACGCTAATATGGAGAGACCTTTTTGAAAGTAATAAATTTAAGATCTTTGATGCTATAAATACTTATCTTTCATTTCTATATTTGTTAATTTTATTTCCATATGTTCTTTAAACTCCCATCTAAAATTTTGTTTTTATTTTACCTGTATTGTTGTTTAAACTCTAAATAAAGGCTTGCCTCAAATATTCTCCACACAATCAAAGATTTCGTCTACGCTATTTGCGCTTAATAAAAACCTCAACAACACTAACCACACCATACTCCCCAAATAGAAAAAAACACCAAAATTAAAATTTAATCATGGTTTATTACTAGCTATACATGCAATATGCGTCATTAGGGCTGTTGTCAGCGATAATTGCCTATGCATATCAATTAAATACATATTTGTTTTCTGAAAGACAACATTAGCTAAGATGTCTGGCTGCCACACATTCTAGATGGTCCAAAAAAGGAACATTAGGCCATATATATCCAATAGATTAATTGGATTGGAAATGAATATGCCATAATTAAGAAATAACAATGGTAAGCTAACTAGTTGACTTAGGTTAATCATGCCGCACGTGAAGTATGACTACTATTTGTCTTGATGCACTAATTAAAGTGGTGAGTGAGCGTGACATTACATATGTATGATGTGCAGCTAAAAGAAGGTTTAATTTTAGACATCGGGAGAATTGGAGGTAATTAACTGTTATTTTTTAAAGGTTTAAATATTTTTTTTTGGAATTTATCATTTTTTTCATTTTCGTTCTTGTAATTTTTTTATTTTAATTATTGTAAAATATGTTTTTTTTTCCTTAAAACACTTTATGTAACATTTTTTATTGTTCAACTTACTATTTAAAACGTTTTAAGAACGAATAATAAAATAAATACATTTTACAAAAAGTAAAATTAGTTTTTTTTGCCTGGACGAACAACAAAAAAATACATTAAATTATAGGAACATAAAATGTATTTATGCCTTTTTTAAAAGAAAGTAAAAAGAAAAAGAGAAATTGAAGTTGTTTTAAAGATTCTCTTATAAAATATCATGTTAGCAATATATAATAGAGATTTAATAATGTTGACTTTGAAGGTTTTTTTTATATAATTTTCAATATTATTCTTAAAACAAACAAAAATTATTTTATTGATAAGGTGTACTCAACAAAAAATAATCTTACGGATTAATCCAAAGAAACTAACACACATATTCTTAGGATAAAATATAGTTTTACTCTTTATGTTTTAGCTTATGTTCAGTTTACACTACTAGAGAAGCTGACTTTTACTACGTGGAAGACGTGAACGACACCATCAAAAGGTTTCTGAGGAACTTCAGAGACGCGTCTTCGTCGCAGGGTGGTGACGACGATGACGGGTTGCAGTTGCACACAGTGGAGCGTTTGGAGACGCGAAGGATGAAGCAGGCGAGGGCCTCGTCTCCCCAGCAACCACCGTGGCGGGCCCAATCGGCACACCCATGGCGGAGGGTCGCGGGAACCAGCGGCGGAGGCGGCGAAGAGAGCATAACAATTTGGTACATTGATTTTGATTTAGGGATGGATTTAATTAAGATTTAAAAAAAAATAAAAGATTTTTCTTTTATAAGAATCAAATCCAAAACTTCAACACTTTACTGGACTGTTTCTTTTCTATTTTTTTCTTGCCGCTTGCTACTAGAGTTTTTCTTTTTCTGTCACACAAGATCTTTCTTTCATACAGGTGATGTCCACAATTTCTCTCATCAGGAACGTGTTATGCTTGATTAATCAGATCTGCAATTTTTCGGTGATCGCAGTGTACACATCATTGTTGGTCCTTTTCAATTAAAATGTATGTGTAGTAAACCTATTGTTAGGTTTGATTGATCAGGCTTGGAATTGATATTGAGATAGAGGCAAAAAATTGAATCGTGACCAGGATCCTACATCAACAAAGGGTAGGCTTAGTTTTCAGAGTTTGGTCTTTAGGTGGGGTATGGGCATAAAGGGGCACCTTTTTTTTTTAGTTTGTATGCATGGACGTTGGCCAAGTTTATTTCCATAGATTTGCATAAGTACTAGGTTTTGGAACCTTTTTATCTTTGGCCGTAAGGTAGGCATGTCTTTTGCTCCTTGAGAATCCTTTTGTTTTTTTTTTTTTTTTTTTTTTTTTTTTCTGATGTTTTATGGTTATTGCTAACCGAGCAGCAGAGATTCTTGGCCATAAGCTTGGTGAGAAGTTTGTGCACCCAAATGAGTTATTTTGAGTTATATGCAGTATTATAAATGTGTGCTATAAACGTAAGAATTCTGGTTAATTGGTATGTCCTTCAGTTTTTATATGCTTATCTTGTGGTTCTGGGCTTCAAGATTGTGTTTTTCTCTAGCTTTTTATCTCAATTTTCCTTTTGCTCTATCAATTATGCAAGTTGCATTTGCAAAAAAAAAAAAAAAAAAGGAGTAATTATGACACATGTTAGGAAATTAACCTTCACAAAATATGTGCCTCTTGGATGAAATTTTAGAAACTGGAGGCATTTGGCTTTGTAATTGATTTTCTGTAAATGGATTTTTATCATTGCTTTTTTTAATCAGTCTTTAATAACTTTTTGGCTTTTCCTTTTAAAAAGTACCAGTCAGTTGAATACAAGGATATATTGTTAAGATTGGACGCAGTCATACTCAAGATGCAGCACCTTTGACTCTTGGACAAGAGTTTAGTGGGTATATACTACACAAGTAAGCCTTCTTATGTTTGGCTTTTGTTGATGTTGGATTGTAAAATCCGGACAGATAGTGGGGAGTGGTTTCTTATTAATCATTAATTTTTCCTCTATCTACAGGTTAAGTACGGTATTGATAGAGTAATTGACAGTTTGCCACGCATGTATCAGGTTAGACACTTAAATATAAACGGGAACTGCTTGTTCTTCCCTATTTACTTTTGGAGTTATACTAAGTACTAAGCATAGATGTTACTTGAACAGCTTGCCCAGGGTGGTACAGCTGTAGGGACTGGATTGAATGCCAAGAAAAGATAAGTATTCTTTTTTATATCTGAGTGATGGTTCTTATATTTTCTATGGTAACATTATTACATTGTGTTGTTTATTTTTGTAAGTTGGTATTTAATGTCAACCAAAATAAATTTGATAGCAGATTTCCTTTCATTCTGTTTGACAGATTATTCCATTTGATTCAGTGGGCTGACATTATGAAGCTAGTCATCAGATTTTTCTCATTTTAATATTAAAATTAGCCATGAGATCTTATTCTTAGCTAAATACTATATAAAAACCAAACTCTTTGTGATTGCCACCAAAATTGAATTAAAAAGTATAGTGTTTTTATATGTTTATTTCAGTTTTAAATTATTTTACTGTGTTTCCTATGATTATGAGGATGTTTTATTGATGGTGGTTTTTTTTTTTTTTTTTTATTTTATTTGCCAAATAGCTACATGATTGTATCATAAATTAGTCATAAATTAAAGGCGAAAGAAAAAGCAAAACTACATGTTAAAAAAAAAACCCAAATCAAAGACGGTTCCTGTAAAGGACCGTCTTTGTTTAGTGTGAAAACCAAATCAAAGACGGTTCCTATAAAGTACTGTCTTTGTTTAGTGTGAAAAAAAAAAACTAAATCAAAGACAGTTCCAATCAAGAACCGTCTTTGTTTAGTGTTAAAAAAAAAAAAAACCTTCAAACAAAGTCGGTTCCTATAAAGGACCGTAGTAGAAATAGGATATACGAAGAGGTCTTATGACCGTCGTTGAAATTGACCGCTTAACAACTACACCCAAATCGACTACGGTCTAAGAACTGTCTTAAATAATTGTTTTTAACCGTAGTAGATATCGGCGTTTGTAGTAGTGTTAGTGAAACTTTTTTATTTTCAAAAAATTAAATTTAATCATTTACATTTCTAATGTGAGTTAAAATGGTCTTTCTAAAACAATAATCATTTTTTTAGACACAATTTTAAACTTATTTTAACTAATTCAAGATAAGAAACATATCTCATTATTAGATTCACTTACATAAAAATTATAAAAGGGCAATTGATGTTCAAATTAAAAAGGGAGCAAACATAATACAAATAACATAAAAAATAAGTGTCAGGAGCAATTGTAAAATAATTTAATATTAATTTTTTATTTAACAAATAAAAAAAAACTTGGGTGTGACGTAACAACCAGCACATGCGCAATCGTCGTTTAAGTTCGCACAAGTAACGAACTTATACGCGCGCTATCGTCGTTGAAGTTTCCAGCCATCTGCAGCACCGCAACATTGTGCTCTTTTTCTCTCATTGCGAAACCCTCTTTCTCTCATTCCTTCGCATAAGCCATGGCCTCATTTGCTCGTGGAGCCGCATCTCTAACCCGCATAGGTCTTTCCACTTTCAAGACTCCCCTTCAACTCATCCACCGCCGTGGCCTCGCCGGTAATATGAGTTTCTATTTGCTTTGTTTTGTTTTTTGTACTTTACTCTGAGAAGAGATCATAGCAAGGTCCTTGTAAAATTCGTCCTCAGAATAATGCAATTTGTGACATCCCAATAAGCAATTAATCCATTAGCCAGTCTTTTTTTTTTTTTTCTTTCTTTTTTCTTTTTTTTTTAATTAGACATAACGCTTATTAGATTATTGCGGAGATTCTTTTGTAGTTTTATATATATATATATATATATATATATATATATATATATATATATATCCTTTTTGTTGTTTAGACTTACTATACTATTTGGATTTTGGAACTTAACTTTGCCCGTATTTTGTCTTCTAAGAAATCCAATTTCTATAACAAAGCAATTTACCATAACAGGGGTCATCCGTTAGAATACATTTTCATTCTGACTAAGATTAAAATAATTCCCCTTAAAGGGAAAGTAATCCTATATATACTAATAGAAACATTGCCTTAGGAGCATACCAATATATATATAACCTTTGGCTACCAACCTAGCCTTGAACCTGTTAACCTTTGGCTACTAACCTAGAAGCAGTTAATCATTTCGCTTCCCCAATCTGTTTGAACACTCATAATTTTGGTATTAAATTGGAGTTCAGCCATGGTTTTGAATTGCTGAAAGATAGAAAAAGTTTCTGATTTACTTTTAAGAAAATAGATCCAAGTGAACTTAGAATAGGCATCAACAAAACTGATATAATAAGAAAAACCATTTGAGGATGAAATATGAGATGGTCCCCTCAAATCACTTAATCACTTATATAAGTTCAAGAGGAGCAGAATATACAGTTTGAGATTGAGAAGATGGTAGTCTATGCGACTTACCAACACAACAAGCAGCACAGAATTTGAATATAGTTTTATTAACTGTTGGTATATTACAATGATTAAGAACAAGCCTTAGTACATTAGCATTAGGGTGGCCCAATCTAAGATGCCATATAGTTTGAGAGTTAGTACTAGGAGCAGTGTTAACATCAGAAACGGGATTTACAATGGAATTAGAAGCAACAGCAGAATCAATACTGGAATTTGAAAGTAAGCAAGTGGCTGAAGCAGAGTCTTTGAGAGCAAGATGTGGAAATATGTAGAGGCCATCAGGCCCAAGTGAACCTTGAACAGAACTTCATTGGTTCCCTGTGATTTCACAGCACAATGATTAGGATAAAATTCAAAGAAAACATTGTTATCCTTGGAAAATTTGCTGACACTGATTAAGTAGTGAAACCAGAAGACTTTAGTAGTGGCAGGTACATGTAATAATTGTTTCAGGGACAAGGCCATCAAGAGATTTTTGGTTAGGAACATTGTTGAACATACTACACTTAGAGATTTCCAAATAGCATGTGTCTATGAACGTAATTTTTTAATTTGTTATTTATTTACTTTTAGGAAAACTCACATATGTTGTTTATTTGTTTTTGTTTATTTCATAACTCTAATGATGTCTTTCAAATTGTTAAGATACTTATGTTATATGGAAGATATACGTTTTTTGGAACTACTTTTAATTTGATTTCTTTTCCACTCTTCCTAAGTCAAACACAAAAAATTTTCCATTGACCTCATGTGATCCAATCTGCAGCTTCAAGTCCTCACAACACGCTTGAGATTGTAATTGCTGTCCATCCCCCAATTTGACCCAAAAAGGTTTTGTATCAATGCTACTAATCCTCAGCTTCTGAATCACTGACTTCCTATGAAATTGTGGCTAGCTCCACTGTCTATTAGCACCAAAACAGAGTTACCATTGATGGTACCTCTAAGCTTCATGGTTTTTGGCTGGGTGAGGCCTCCTGCAGAAAATAGGGAAAGGTCCATCCACCTCATCTCCTTCTCACCTTCACTGATATCCACTTCATTTTGTTGCTCCTGGAAGCTCACTTCTTCACAATCTTCCTTGAGTTCCTCAGTTTCTTCTTGCTCGCCCAATATCATGATCCGAATGTGCTTTTCCGCACAGCGATGCAGCGGCCCATATGGAACGTTGCACTGAAAACACCTCTCTTCATTTCTTCTCTTTACATATTCAGAGTAAGGTATATTTGTGACCCTGTTCAATTCGTTTTGTTGCTGCCTACTACCTCCTTTATCCATTGGAGGAGCAAAAGAACTTTTTTCTGATGGTTTATCATGCCCAGGTATGAATCTTTGACTCTCCGACATATAATTCTGTTGATTCTGTCCAAATCCTTGTTGGGTCTTGTACGCGAAGGTTGAAGCCATGCCACTGCCTCTTTGGTTCGTCCTGGTTTTTAATCCCGAACCCATCCCTGTAACTTGCGACGCTTGTTCAATGTCGCGGGCAAGGTCCATTGCTTGAAAAACATCCTCATGTTCATGTATTTGAACCTGATTTCGAAGTGCATTGCGTAAACCTCCCATAAAGAAACCCAGAAGTACTTCGTCGCCTATAGCCGGCGCCTGGGCCACCAAGGATTCGAATTCTTGGATGAACTCGTCCACGGAATCCGACGTGGCCGTTATGCAAATTTTCAGTGCCAAGTTTGCTTCAGATTTGGTTCCACAGCAGCAATGTGTCATTTTCGCTATGATTCTGAATTTCAGCCAAATGCTTCTCTTACTCTGGTGGAACCAGTCTTTCAAAGCAATTTGTCGGGCTCAGAACAGACTCAGGGAATCAGTTCTCTAAAAGATTCTCAGCCTAGTGCTATGTTGGTTAATTCTGAAAATCAAGAACCTAACTTTACTTCTTGGATACCTGATTCTGGTGCATCGTTCCACGTAACTGGAGAGTCTCAAAACATCCAGCAGGTTGGTCCTTTTGAGGGGCCAGATCAAATATACATTGGTAATGGCCAAGGCCTTTCTATCAAATCTTCTGGTTTCACTAAGCTTGTTTCTCCTATTATCCTAAAGTCTCTCTGTCCCTGAAACAATTATTACATGTACCTGCCACTACTAAAGTCTTCTGGTTTCACTACTTAATCAGTGTCAGTAAATTTTCCAAGGATAACAATGTTTTCTTTGAATTTTATCCTAATCATTGTGCTGTGAAATCACAGGGAACCAATGAAGTTCTGTTCAAGGTTCACTTGGGCCTGATGGCCTCTACATATTTCCACATCTTGCTCTCAAAGACTCTGCTTCAGCCACTTGCTTACTTTCAAATTCCAGTATTGATTCTGCTGTTGCTTCTGATTCCATTGTAAATCCTGTTTCTGATGTTAACACTGCTCCTAGTACTAACTCTCAAACTACATGGCATCTTAGATTGGGCCACCCTAATGCTAATGTACTAAGGCTTGTTCTTAATCATTGTAATATACCAACAGTTAATAAAACTATATTCGAATTCTGTGCTGCTTGTTGTGTTGGTAAGTCGCATAGACTACCATCTTCTCAATCTCAAACTGTATATTCTGCTCCTCTTGATCTGTATATTCTGCTCCTCTTGAACTTATACAAGTGATTTGAGGGGACCATCTCATATTTCATCCTCAAATGGTTTTTCTTATTATATTAGTTTTGTTGATGCCTATTCTAAGTTCATTTGGATCTATTTTCTTAAAAATAAATCAGAAACTTTTTCTATCTTTCAGCAATTCAAAACCATGGCTGAACTCCAATTTGATACCAAAATTATGAGTGTTCAAACAGATTGGGGAAGCGAAATGATTAACTGCTTCTAGGTTAGTAGCCAAAGGTTAACAGGTTCAAGGCTAGGTTGGTAGCCAAAGGTTATATATATTGGTATGCTCCTAAGGCAATATTTCGATTAGTATATATAGGATTACTGTCCCTTTAAGGGGAATTATTTTAATCTTAGTCAGAATGAAACTGTATTCTAACGGATGACCCCTATTATGGTAAATTGCTTTGTTATAGAAATTGGATTTCTTAGAAGACAAAATAAGGGCAAAGTTAAGTTCCAAAATCCAAATAGTATAGTAAGTCTAAACAACAAAAAGGATATATATATATATATATATATATATATATATATATATATATATATATATATATATAAAAAAAAAAAAATAT
>PYAF01002115.1:556673-569850 GCA_007407185.1 Glycine tomentella
AGGATTGTTAGGATTATCTCAGAAAGGATATATTGAGAAGGTTCTTGAGAGATTCAATATGAGTAAGTGTTCACCTGGGATTGTTCCTGTACAGAAAGGTGATAAATTTAGTCTCATGCAATGCCCAAAGAATGATGTTGAACGGAAAGAGATGGAAGTAATTCCATATGCTTCTGTTGTAGGCAGCTTAATGTATGCTTAAACCTGTACTCGACCGGATATCAATTTTGCGGTCGGAATGTTAGGCAGGTATCCAAGTAATCCTGGAATGGAACATTGGAAAGCTGCAAAGAAAATTTTAAGGTACCTTCAAGGCACGAAGGATTACATGCTCATGTACAAAAGATCCAATGAATTGGAAGTGATTGGATATGCGGATTCAGATTTTGGTGGATGTCTTGATAGTAGAAAGTCAACTTTTGGCTACTTGTTTATGTTGGCTCAAAGAGCCATATCATGGAAAAGTGCCAAACAGACTATCATTGCTTCATCCACTATGAAAGCAGAATTTGTGGCGTGTTTTGAAGCCACAATTCATGCATTATGGCTGCGGAACTTTATTTCAGGGCTTGCGGTTGTCGACACCATTAGCAGGTCGCTGAAAATTTATTGTGATAATTTCGCAGCAGTATTCTTCTCTAAAAAACGACAAATACTCTAAAGGTGCCAAATATTTAGAGTTGAAGTATTTTGCCGTTAAAGAGGAGGTTCAGAAACAAAGAGTGTCAATAATGCACATCAGAACTGAACAAATGATGGCAGACCCTTTGACGAAAGGGTTGCAACCAAAGCTATTTAAGAACATGTTGAAAGTATGGGCCTTGGTTGCATTAAAGATTATTGATGTGTGACATTCTAAGCTCACTTATGTGTTTCTGACATACATTATGTTTTCTTGTTATCTTATGATTGTATATACATTATGAAATATAACAAGAAAGTCTTTGTAAGACATTATGTGGACCATTATGTTTCCTATATATTATGAATGGTATGATGAGTTGTTGATGACGTAGTATATGGAAGGGAATGCGTTGAATTAATAATGCACTACCGCCATAACTCGCATTTGACAACTTATCATTATGATGGTCAACGCAAGAGATGTATTGAACATGCATATTATGATTAATCGGGCCAAGTGGGAGAATGTTAGAAATATATTCCCACATAATGGAAATATGAACAGTTACAACTATTAATGTGAATAGTTACAACTATTGATCTATTAATGTGAATAGTTACAACTATTGATGTGAATAGTTACAACTATTGATGTGAACAGTCACAACTATTGATGTGGCCCAATTAATAATTAACCGCTAAAAAACGGTTACAAAATGCATTGATCTCAAGCGTTGATATGGTGTATGATGGACGTACCAGATTAAAGACAATTATGTATAAATAGGGTTGGTCCCCTCTCCCCTTAACACCAAGTGTTATTCTTCCATCAGAAAAACACAGAATAGAAAAGAAGGCTTAGAGAGAGAAATTGCCCTACCGGTGTTGGAAAAGAAAGAGATGGCTATTACTCCATCATCAGCGCTTCCGGGTATGTCTTTATCCTTCTTTTATTGGTGAGAATCATGATTTCCCAAGATCCTTTATCATGTTCTTGCTTTATGTTTTATGAACATGATATATTATGTTAATTCTAACAATGTATTGATGATGATGTTTTTAAGTGCTGTCTGTGAAGAAGACAATTACCGGATTGGGTAAGTCGGGTTAAGTTAAGTGTATATATATATATATATATATATATATATATATATGTTAAGGCACTATTGAGTTGTGACCTCAGCTACTGAGATGGGTAGACCAAGTTAAGTATGTGTGTTCCTTGTGTTTGGGACGTCGGCAACCGGAATGGGTATGCCGGGTTGAATGGTTTACGTAGCATGCATGTATGCATGCAGAACGTAACTTAAGTCCTTGTTGACGGACATTCGTATACCGGGTTACTCACCCGGGGTTGTTTTCCTTAAGAGCTACTAAGGCTTGCTTACTTTTCCTTAGGTGTATCAGGTTCTCTAACTGGGATGAGCTCGTGTCTTCTCGAGATGAAAGCTACTGGGTCTTTTACTCGGATGAGTCTGTACCTTTCTTTTAAACAATCGGGTTCTATACACGTGTCATCTTTTCAGAATCTCAGAACTACCGAGTTACTTACTCGGTAAAGCTCGTATGTTCTTGGGAACAGAGCTACCGAATTTTTATAACCTTGTATATGTTAAAACAACCAAGTCTTGCAAGTGCTATTGAATTAATCAATTACAACGCTTATGTAATCGATTGGATACGGGATGAACCCATTCTTGGTATTTTATAGAAACCCAAGGATTTTCCTGATCTCCTTTAACTAAACTTTTACCGACCTCTACCGATCTTTACCGACCTCTTCTGACCTTGACCGCTCGTCTACCTTTATTCTCCTTTGTCTAAATCTTGACCGACCTATACTGCCCTTGTTCGTCTTCGTCCGACCTTGTTCGGATTCTTTCTTCAGAGTTGTTATAGCTAAATAATAACTCGGACATCTAAAACCTCACACGGTTTTACTTGTATGTTTGTGTATAACGTGATTACGTTGAGATCGGCCAATGTATTGGCTTAAGTTATTAAATGCATTGATACCATGGGGTTGTATGGCATTATCCTAGCCAGGACGAGTGGATCCCAGGCCGGGTCATACATTGATGGTGCTCATGGTAATCTAAATGCATTTGGATATACATAAATACCCACGGGGGTGTATGACACTATCCTAGCCAGGACAAGTTAATCCCGGACCGGGTTATACATTGATGGTGCCGTGGTGATATTTTATGTATTGGATGCCAGATAGTGCATCGGTGAGCCCTTGTTTCAGGTGTTGCGTATGTCCATGGGAGGTGTATGGTGACACCAATCATGGAGGGATTGCCCTTGCGCTGATCCATACAGTGGTGCCCTTGAGAGACATACTTCCTGCATGACGAAAATAGGATGGTTGATTGCAGAGTAAGGGAAGTACTGGGGGGGCCATTACTGTAGGGATAGCCTTCTGACACCCATTTTGGCTGATCACCATGGAGGGTGAGACTCGTGCACAACAGAGTGACCCCGACGTGCTGCAGGAATCATTTGTACCATGGATTTGGCCTATTGTTTAGTGATGGTACCACATTGCATTGACTGAGAGATAAGTCAGGAACATGCATCATGATTAGTCATTATAAGATGAATTGGTGTTGTGTTTTGGACGGGTTGTTCATGATTGCCTGTTCGAATGAAATGGTTGAATTTATTCGTAAAGACCAAATTGTCTTTTTCTAATCAATGATATTTATTAATTATTATTATTTTCATGATAGACTCACCTTTGCTTTGTTGTACCTTGTGGTTTGGTACCTCTGATGATCACGAACCATATTCGTGTGAGCAGATGGACAACAGTAGGTGACCGGGAAGATGCCTAAGAGTATTGGAGCCGTCGAGTAGTTGGGATGAAGATGGATTAGATCCCGGGCAAGGGTGTATTTTTGCTAATTACACCCCTTGTTCTAATGGCTACACCCCATGTTTTAAATTTTTGTTTCTTTTGAGAAGTTTGTAAAATTTAGACTTGGTTATTTGTAATCACTATCAAAATTATGATTATTAATATACAAGTATTATGTTGTATTGCATCTAGGGGTGTTCATCAACCGATCCAAATCGATGCAAACCGCGGTGACCAAACCGAAAAATCGATAACCAAAATAATCGAAAACTGAAAAATCGAAAAAAAAAACTGAAAATTTTCACTGGATTGGATCGGTTTTTGGATTGACTAGTGAAAACCGATCCAATCCAAACCGATCCAATTATAAATCATACCTTACTCTTTACCTACTTTGGTCTATTCCCCATCATAACCTAAAAACCAAAAATCCAATACATTGCTCCTTATTTTGTCGTTTGTCCAATGAAAATTAGAAAATGGTGTTTGTTTTTGTCCAATGAATATTTTTTTATGCTAGATACTCCTTATTTTGATAAAAATAAGTCTCATAAGTTTTATTTTTAGACTTTTTAAAAAATCGAAAACCGATCCAATCCAAATAGAAAAAATTGGATTGGATTGGATCGAATTTTTTAAAAATTTTAAACCGAATGGATGATCAAATGACCAAACCAAAGGGATTGGATCGGATGATTTTTTGCTTCAAAACCGATCCAATCTAGACCGCGAACACCCCTAATTGCATCATTGAATATTCGAGTTTTGTGTTGTGATATTGATTATTACTTACACGAAAAATTTACTACTATGTTTATAAACAAACTTAAAGAGATTTTCAAATAGAAATTTTAATTAAAAGCAAGATTAAGAGTGTGATACAGTAGTGACAGGGCGGGTCGTTACACCCCAAGCTCTCAAGCCACTCATTAGTGCTTTTGAAAATGGAAGTGTTTATGTCTATCACTTGTTTTAGACCGAATATAATATTATATATTTAAATGATATTGTATTTTGGAAGAAATTAAATATGCAAGCTCATAATGATTTTAATTGAATTGATTGATATTGTTTTGTAATTTTTAAATTATGATCCCATATTTTGAATGTGAGTTTGTTATTATTAATTTTTGTTACGTAATTAGTCTTTTCGTTTGATTTTTCAATAAAAAAATCTTTATTATTTTTTAATTTTAATAAATAGCGAAGGCGGGGCGAGCGGGGAAAACCTGACCCAATGGAGCGGGGATGGGTCTAGGTTTAAAACCGACAGGAATTGTGGGCAGGGACAGGAAATACAATACCCGCCTCTGGCCCGTCTTATTGCCATGCCTAATATGATCATTATGAGCAGTAAAAGATGAATCCAAAATTTGTAGTTAAGCTGCAACAATTCCACATCAATTAATCTATGCACATGGTGGTTATAATTTTCTAATTTCTAATGAAATTTAACTAATAATAAAAATTTTATTTTAAAAAAGCTCAAAAAATGTGTTATTAACATTCTCCGTTACTCTAGTGGTCTAAATAGCCTCTAGGGAGAGTAAAAGTTTGTTATTTTATTCTTCTATGAAAAAAATAGCTGAATTGATTTTTCTCATTTATAACCATGTGTGTTAGTTCCATTTTTATGATATGAAATAGTTTTTTATATAAATAATTTTCTTTCAATACAAGTTTTTAATTTTTAATATTAATAATTCTAACCTTATAATTCACAATTTAAGAGTTATTCAATGTTACTGTAGTTGATGCTACCATTCTTAAGTGGTGGTTGTTGTCGATCACAATGACAATGATAATAATAATAGTAGTAATATATTAAATAAAATGGTTGTGTTATTATTATCCTTTAGAATGAGATGATGTGTTTTTTTCATTTTGTAACCACTTTTTAAAACTGTTTATAAGGTAGCAGAGATGAAATATTACATGAAAGACTAATGAAACAAACACATATGACAAATAATGAAATAGAGTTAAGATATGTTTTTTACTTTTACAAAATTGGAAAAGCTCATATTTTTTCAATAAAAAAATTGCTTTTTTTTTTTTTTCATTCTGGTAAAACTATCATGTCACATTTTGTCCTTGACTAAAGTCTGGATTTATCCGAACTTACGTGTAATAATTTGTGGTGATTATTAGATTTTGGATTTAAAATCCACCACAAATTAAAAAAAAATACTGTTACAAATTACCAAAAACCACCACAAATTACAACAAAAACGCTAATATACATTGACTAAATATGTAGAATTCAAATTTGAATATTAACATTGAAGTAGCATTACTAGTTACAAAGGTCTTAATAGTCATGAAGTATTTTTTAATAAAGAAAAAATGATATTAATTAGTTGGCATCCGGTAATTTATTTTATATCTATAAGAATTAAAAATTTACAATAACTATACTTGCTCAATGACTTGGATTAAATCTCTTGGTTAATTTGTGAATTCTACTAGAAATATTTGACTATTTATTTTTGTTACAACAACATATATTAGCATTGGCACTATGACATACTAATTTTGGAGGACCGATCATCATCAATGATTCTTTTTTTTTTTTCATTCGATTGTATTGTTTGTCAACTATGCATTATCAATAAGTCAAAGAAAAAAGGAAGAGAAATGTTGAGTGCAAAAATTGATTGT
Source organism: Glycine tomentella (assembly GCA_007407185.1). Taxonomy (NCBI): domain Eukaryota; kingdom Viridiplantae; phylum Streptophyta; class Magnoliopsida; order Fabales; family Fabaceae; genus Glycine; species Glycine tomentella. Next base: position 562,822 of record PYAF01002115.1, read on the forward strand.
ACTAAAATAACGACAACATGTGAACTCTTTTTTCTTTTCATATGAAACAAAAGGCATAAACATTTTATCCCTTTATTGTACTTTCTGTTTTAAATCATACAAATAGAAATGATGTTATTAAACATATCGAAGTAGAATCTTTTTAATAAAAAATTGTTTAACTACTGAGTTATAAGTTCAAAATATTTACCCATTTTATAATTAATCTTTTCTAAAAAAATTAACTAACCATTTTTAATGAATCTTTTTTATCAATCATTTATTTTACCTACAACATTAAACTCGAAATCTTGAAAAAATTAATTTAAACTCAATTTTCACTCAAACTTGTTTAAATGTTTATCAAATCTTAAATATAAAAAAGTTTATTTTTTAATAAAAAACATGTTAATTTATTAAATAAATGAAAAATGAAAGTGGATAATTCATGCTCCACAATGTGTCGTAACGTTAAGGGCAAATTTATTCCTCTATATGAGCATGGCCAAATGGAATATTTACATGCATACTTTATTGACATGAAGGTCACTTTGTCGAGTGGAAAGCTATCCTATTCCTGAAGACATTAATGCTCTTGAATTGAATCACATGTTTAGGTGAATACTCAATGTAAAACATTTATATTTGTCTAAACATGTTAACAAACATAAACAACACATTCAGATCAAACAGCAGAAGCGGAAATAGAAAAATAAATTTTAGAAGCACCTACCTCCAGCCATTGCTATCAACCTTCAAGTAACCTTTAGAGTTTTAGTTTTTCAGTCCCTCACTCGCTCAAACTCGATGGTGTGTTTTCTGAAGAGAGGAGTAGGCCTGATGATCTAAAACAGAGTGTTCAATTCTAATTATAGAGTTCTGTCCATCACATAACTCAATCTTAAATGGGATAAGATAATGAGTTAGTGGATGAGCGTGACCAGTAAATGGATCACATAAAGTTTTCCAAAAAAGATATAAATTGAATATCTAAACATTCATATCTTTCTGGAATAAAAAAATATAAACTAAATATATAAATATTCCTATCTTTCTGGAATAAAAAGATATAAACTGAATATCTAAACCTTCGACGTAGTATGAATATAATCAAAGACGGTTGCGGTAAAACCGTCTTTGTTTTGGAAAAATAAAAAATCAAAAACGACCGCATTTTTTCCTATTAACGAGTACATGTTTTTGTTTTGTCGAGCCCACCACCTTATTTCCTCGTTTCCTCTTGCCCTAGGCTAGCCTCACCCCCAACCTCACCTTCGTTTGTAACTCCTCCGTCTGTGTAGTTGCCGTCTCTGTCACTCCCTCCGGTGTCCGCCGTGGCCTCCCTCAACCTCGTCTTTAACGCCGCCACTGGTACGAGATCACATAATTACTGTTTTTTTTTTCGTTATATAATGTGTTGGGACAGGGTAAGCGAGGTAGGTGTGATGTGTTTGGTGGGAGCTTGGTGGGATTAGGGTTGTCGGTGCTGAACAAAGGAATTGGTTTATGAAAATTTTTCACTTGTATTTTGTGCTGGCCATACCTTGGTTACTTTGTCTTTGATCATGGTGTAGAAAGTTGTCTATTGTAAGCCTTTGTTAGTAACTTAGTTTGAAAAGTTTAATGATAAAAAAATAAGCATCTTGTGTTTTGTGATACTTCTTACAATAATCTCGGGTTTTGTTTTGTCTTTGCATTATTTTAGAGTTTAGACAATAACTTGCAATCTGCTGTAATAGTTTCAACATATCATATTGGTATTCTGTCTAGTATTACTGGGGATGAATGTCTTCAGTCTATCACTTTTTCCTTTCTTTTTTATTTTTGTTTTTTAAGAAAAGACACGATTGCATTCTAATGTAGTTTGGTATTACATACATATTGAAGGTTTGATTATTACACTGCAATCTAGTTTGGCGTATTTGCTTGGATGATTTGTACTCACGTGATAGGTGAGTATTGCGTACAAACCCATATGCACTCACTAATTACCTTTTAATACTTGTACTGGATATGTGACTTTTATAGGTATGACAACCATTTAGGAGTACCCAGGTGTCTTAAAATATTGTTAATATGATTAGCATCAATGACATGACATGCTACAAAAGCACCTAAAAAACAAATTAGGAAATCAGCGGTGAGTTTAACCATCAACAAGCTGAGGTAAATTCTAATTCATCTCCATTCAACAAAGAACAAATGGAGGTTCTTCAAAAACTGCTTCAACAGTCTATGGTAACTGCAGAAAAAGATGGTACTGCTGTAGTGGCTCAAAGAGGTAATTATGCCCTATTAGTGTATTAAGGCAGTTAGAGGTAATTAAATCTGTTAAGTGTTAATTCTGTTAAGTCTGTTAGTGATTTAGGTAGGTTTGTTAGAGGTGAATCACTAAGAGACCTAACAGAATTTGTTGGATCAAAAGAGTATGTATTCGTATTATTATAATGTGGACTAAGGCCTCCAAATGAAATGGAAAGTCACGAGCTAGGCATGGGGTGGCAGGGCCAACAACACACGTTATGGCCTTAATGTTGTGGATACCAAATAGTCACCTCTTCCATATCCCTTAAACAATTTGTACAACGCTTGATCATTTTCAAAATAACTTTTGATTTATTGATTTGAATTATGAAGTGCAGTCTGCAATTTCTATAAAACTGTAGGGATCCATGTTGTGTATATGTACGTGCGTGGCTATCTCAAACAATTGACTCGCATGGCCATCAACCTAAAACCACATGGCCTACCAGTATCAAGCCAATTAATTGGTCGAATGGTCCCTTGGCCTTGAAAAACAATGGCCAAACGACTATACTAACTGTTCCCTTATATGAATAATAATTTAGGTCTGACTAACTAACCACCAGCGGATCCAGGGTTATAACGTGTGGGGATAATTACCCCACAAGATTTTTTTTATTTGTATATTGTAATAAAAAAAATACTCCATAGAAAAATAGGTATTGTTTTTATAAGATGAATTGTTTTAAAATAAATGTAAGAAAATATAAGAAATAAAAAAGGGAGAATAAATCGATACTAATCTATTTTTTTTATCCTTTTAATCTTTTGATAGTATTGATAATAATAAAAAAATATAGAACATTTTCAAAATATGAAAATGCATAAAAAATAATTATAATTTGTAAAAACATAAGTATTTTGAATTTTTTTTATTATGATATTATGTATTTTGTGATAACTGATATTTTTTGTGTGATAATATTATAAATTATTTCTTGTCCCAATTAAGAAAAATTTATGGATGTGACTAATTAATGCACTTAGATATTGATTCAGAAATTAAAAAGAGTAAGTATTTATTGTAAAAATTATAAGAGTGTAAAAAAAAGTCATAGATAGTACAATTTTACATATTCTAATAAAAAAAATGCTTTTTTTAGTTCTTTAAACAATGCTCTAAAGATACTCATTAACATTTGTCTAATAAACTTTAGATAGAGATCTAATTTTTTTTTTTTTATATTTACAAGAATTGAACTTAGACAACTTAACTAATTGAGTTGGATTTTTTTAATAGATAGAGATCTAATTTAAACAATAAACAATAATGAGAATACGTCATCTGAAAGACCAATGGTTAACTATGGCTCTAGTGGGCGATTTTGCTAGAATAAACAATAATGAGATCATTGTTTTAGTAAATGATGCGAAGTTTGAAGACGAAATCCCTGGAGAAGTGTTAGAATAGCAATTCCCGCTCCTTGAGGGGTATCAAATATATGACTATTGGAATCAGGGTTTTGAGCATAAAGATTCCACTTGTGAAAAATAGACTTAATCCTTCTGGATGAGATAATATACTTAATAAATTATTCCATCGAACGTATTCCCCTTGGATCTCGGAATAGCGACATGGACTAAATGCCTTATCCAAGCCAAGGAGCTGACTCCGAATTGTCCTAACAAATGAATAGGTATCAATTTATAGACATTTTGATTGAGGAAGAGAATCCAGGATGAAGGCTTTTTCATTTTCTATGTGAGTGCTGACTGGATGCTTGTGTGGTCGATCAATGGATTGGAGAATTGCATAAATGATGAGACTGGCCTAACCGAAAGTCAAGGCTCATTCCTCTCTTGATGGAGAATCTTGATTGATTGACACTAGGAACCAATTCGAAGAAACAAGAAGCATGAGATACACTGTTGTAATATTTCCGATAGAGAATTGCATGACTCGATGATGAAGGGCCCTCCAACTCAAGCACGAAATCAATGTTGAAACAATAATCATCGAGAAGGGCGAAAAATGCAAATTAAATCGAAGGATCACAAAAAAATGCAACACAAAAGGGGTGAACCAAGCGCTTGCACGAAGGAAGAAACGAATCAACCAGAATGCATAAAGGGCATGATGACTTGACATCATCCTCACCTTCCTTCGGCTTATCACCGACAGTATGCTCAGTGTTGTGTCAATAAATTGATGCATAACTCATGGCAAGTGTACCTGTGATAACCCTAAGTTCTGGTATGGTTGTCGCGCGGGGATTCACATCAGAAAACCCTGTAGAGGGTGTGGCGCTGATAGCGCCAGGTCTGGCGCTGATGGCGCCAGGGTCTCTGGAACTTGACGCTCAGGGTGCCAAAGTCACGCGAGGGGCGCCAGAGGTTTTCCAAACCGCGCGGGTAGCGCCATAGGTGGCGCGGATGGCGCGGGTAGTGGCCTGGAAAACCAGATTTCCCTGGAATTCCACGCGACCAGCGCCAAGTGTGGCGCTGATGGCGCCATAGGTCAGGGAAGGCATGGCATGGTTGGCGCCAGTCTGGCTCGGGTAGCGCCAAAGGTTCTGGAAGTTGACGCTGGAGGCGTGGGATTGGCGCTAGGGGCGCCATCTAAACCGCCATGCTGATGCGGGTAGCGCCGGAGCTGGCGCAGACCGCGCCAGAGTTCGGGCAGGCATACTATTTAAAGGGAGTCGCGATTTTGAAGAAGAAAACTTCTTCTTCTTCTTCCTTCTAGCCCCAGCCTCCATTTCTGATGAAACCAAGCTTCCTAGGACCTATTTTCTTGGCCTAAACACCTTCCTGTGACCTAGAAACTAGGTTGAACCGATTGAAAGCTAAAAATCCTTCATCCATTTCTTTAGAATTGAGAGAAATCCATTACCTCAGAGAAACCTCTGAGACTTGAGTTTGACGGAGAACCATGGCTTGGGAAGGACACCAGAGCTTGGGAGAGCCGTCCTTCAGTCTTCTGGATTGCCACTGAGGTAAGAAACTCAAGTTTCTACGGTTGATTTTGTTTATGGAGTTTCTCTGGATTTTTTGATTTATCTTGGTCTGGGGCTAGAATTAGCCCAGGATTCTGTAGAGAATCTTGTTTAGTACTGTCTAGTGATGAAGGAATAGCTTTCAGTTTTTGAATTGGTGAACTTTGAATATTGGCTCTGTGAATGCATGAGTGACCGGTGTAGAGTCACTTGTTTATGGTTTCCTGACATGCATGAGCCATGACTGAGTCCATATTAAGCCTGAGAGGCTAAGTAAACGGTGCCTGGGTTGAGGGCAAGACCGTTTTAGTGTTATTTTGAATAAAAGACTGTTATGAGCCTTGATTTAGCAATGTACTAAGCATGGAGTCTGTGGTGACTCAATGGCTCTGATGGCAGTTTTGATGAATTCTATATAGTCTGAGGAAAAGCCTTGTGTGGGCAGAATTTGATGAAACCCTAGGATAGAGGATTTCTGATATGATATGTTCTGTGACAGAACGACTGTTAAATTGATTCTGATATGAACATATGCCTTGAATAGGGCTTGACACTGAAGGTGTCAGTGGCGGGAGCCACAGAGCAGGGACTAGATTGCAGAGTGATCCTTTGTCAGGTAAGTTCAGTGTCGCTGGGGAGAATTCCCATCTTGTGTGCTACACCACACTTCGGGGGAGTGTTGGTCATTTCATGATGCATGCATTGATAGTTGCATTCTCATAATGATAAATGTGTGCATCTGTGATTGTTATATGATATGTTTGTGATAATCTATTGGCCATTAGATAGGCGTTGAGGTAGCTCCGCCAGGGCGTTGAGTAGCTCCGCCATGCTTGTTGATTAAGGCGTTGAGGTAGCTCCGCCATGTGTATTGAATTTGGGCGTTGAGGTAGCTCCGCCAAGTATGAATGCTTGATTTATTGTTATGAGGGCCAGTGGGCCATTTGTGTGTGATTGTCTGATGTATGTGTTGTGGAAAGTGGGCCAGGGTGGAGGAGATTCCTCCTTGGACCCTAAACTTGCTGAGATGTATATCTCACCCCGTGTGGGATTCATGGTTTCAGGTGACTCTTCTGATAGAAGAGAGCAGACTCAGGGCAGGAGGCCCGAGTAGAGATTTCTCTGTTTGACTGAAAGCAGAAGGAAGAGCTTGATGGCTCAGTTATATTTTGATTATATTTTGTACCCTTAGAAAGGGCTGTACAGTTTTGTAAACCCTCTGTGAGGGTAATTATTATTTTTTGTATCACCACAGTGTAGTGAAAACACTAATGTATATGGATACACTGGACTGTTATGATATGATGTATATTTTTCCTCCTGAGTATTCTGTGTATGACTATGTATCTGATTACAATTTGGTATGAGAAACTGGATCAGCAATAATATAAATGCGTGCCTTATGTGAATGTCTGTTTCTATGATGATAATTCCATACATAATGAATCAAGAAAAACGATTCTATGCTTTCACTGAGTAATATTTTATGTTTATAAAGCGCTATACTGATATTATTAATGATAACGCACCGAAGGCCTACGGGGTGTTACAGTACCGATCGTTCAAGTAATAATTTGATAAGTAAAGTATCGTCTCCACGAGGATTGAGATACTAATTCGTTTGTAATTAATATCTTTAAATTGGAAAGAATAAAAATAACAGAATTTATAATTTGGAATAAGTAATTTGAATTTTATGTTGTGAAGAAAGATAATTAAAATACTGAAATTGAATTGCTATTAAAGATAATATTTATGATAATTGAGAATTTATGAAGATGGATTGTGGTTTAAGCGTAATCACCTCTGT
>PYAF01002115.1:569950-584339 GCA_007407185.1 Glycine tomentella
GTTCACATTGGCTTTTGGCCTTTACCACAATTAAAGAGGGATTAGCTAGACATGGTTATGTCTAACTTAATACAATGATAAAGTAGATAAGAAAGAATACAAAGAAGAAGAATAATCAAACCCCTCAATCTTGGCTTTCTTCTTGATCTTCCTCCATGCCTCCTTCTTGGTATTTCTACCTCCAGGTCCCTGTTTAAAATGTCCCCTTACTTCCTTATTTATAGCCAAACTTGCAAAATCCTAGTATCTTTTTGTTATTATCTTATCTTATTCAGTTTTCATATTTCAGTTGCTTCTTTTCTTCTATTTATTGCTCCTAAATATTAAAATAATAATAATTAATAATTAAATTAATGATAAGATAATTTATATCTATTTAAAACCTTTATTTGATATTTTATCTTTAATTTCTTAATTATCTTATCCTAAAAACTACATATGCTAGCAGTATATCACTCAGGGTTCCAAACTAAATGTTTGCAACTAAAAACGAGGGTTGTGCTCGTTGCGGGACTTAACTCAACACCTTACAACACCAATTGACGACAACCATGCACCACCTGTGTCCGCATAAGACTTTCATGGAATACAACTTTCCACAAAATTCTATATGTATCTATGATATCTAGTATGAAATTTTGTTTACTCACTTGAAATTGAGTATCCATTTCTCGGTAGGATTGGAAATCATGTATTTTACATATCCATACAATTGAGTTGTCTCGTGCCCCTAATATTCTCTACCTACCCACCTGTGCCGGTTTTGGGTATAGGTACCCATTTGTTAAAGGTCATTTGAGCTTTTCCTAGGAGTATGACATGGATAACTTCAGTGTTGTAGTGTCTATTACTCGAATCGAGTGGAGCAATGCCCGTTTATCTTTTCCGATGCTTTGTTTATCACGTCTTGTATCTTGCTTTTTCCTCCAAAACATCCATTTGATTCATATTGTTAGACTTTTGGCAAACGTACCAATTGTCGTTGTAAGTTACAAAATTTATAAAAATTCGTCTCCACAGGGACTTGTGCTACTCAGTTAATCTAAATAGAATTCAGCAATTGAATAGTTATGTACAACGAGTATGGTCGAAGTTTTGATGATTTTACGAAAATAACAAAAGATTACGGAAGCTAATAAAACAATTTTAATTAACTAAAGAAAAGCGTAGGATTGGATTTCATCATTCATACCTGGGTATCCAATTAATATTACCATGTATAAATCATTTTCTATTATTACTGATGCACACATTAATTAACCTCGAATCGATCCCTCGCAATCGAGTTCTAAGGATATTTACCGAATATCGATCCCTCGCATATGAAGTAAATACCCCAGCATTACAATCATAATCGCATGCTATTTGCAATCTAAACGTTATGCTCTATTCCTAGCAACGTAACGTAAAAAGTAAAATTATTCAGTTCAAATCCTAAGAGTACTTTCCAGTTAAACTTAGAATCCAATTTCATGAAACTAGTGATCAAGTAGAATCAAGCATTAAGAACGGAATAAAATTACCAATAATAAATAGAAAAGACTTATGCATAAATAAATATTAAAAGATATTTAAAAGTAGAAGATTACATCCAATCCTTTAAGAGAAACTAACCAAAAATGAAGAGAACCTCCTTAAGAGAAGAATTGATGAAGGGCCCCATCATCGCTTCTTTCCGGCAGAGTCTCCACACTAAATCTACTTCTCTCACTTTCCTAACCTACCTAATACTAATATTTAAGAGCCTAAGGCTCAAAACAAGCTAAGAACAAGGGAGAAGAGAGAATTTTTGGCTTGAAAGATGTGATTTGCCTTGGGGGGTGCATGACTATTAATAGATGCTGATCTACTCGAGTTTACTCGCCCTTGCCTTTGTTTGGTCGCTTGGGCGAGTTAAGGCCAACTTGCAGTCCAAGTTGCACGTCCACTTGGCCAGTTGAAGGCCCATTTGCAGTTTCTGCTCGCCCAAGCGACCAAAATACACTATATTCACTCGCCTAGGCGAGTTAAAGTACCTCGAGAAGCTTTTTTTTGCCTGATTTGCTTTCTGCACCCCAGTTTTGCTGTTATGAGTCATTTTTGGGCCTGATTTGCTTTCTGCACCTCCCAGGTTTGCTATGATTATTCGGAAGCCTCAAAAATCCATGGAATCTATCAAAATACAAAACATGATTGGATTAATCTTCCAAAATATAAAAACTACTTTCATACAAGTAATAAATATAATTTAACTAGGTTTAGGACAAGTTTATAAGCAAAGTTATTGAATTCAAAAGATAAGTGCCTGCATTTGAAACTTGAATTTAATTGAATTAGGGCACTTATCACATATAGCATAGGATTGAGGAAGCGGTATCACCCTTTTCTCTTTCAGCCTGTTTCATAAATATACCAGATTGTACATTAACATGTAACTTTTTTTATGCAAAATGAAAGAAAATAATTTTAAAAAAAGGAAAAATGTGTTTATAGTCTTTGTATTTTTGGTTAAACACAGTCAAGATCTCTTACTTTCATATTGATGTAGTTGGTTTTTAAACTTTAAAAATTGTGTATTTAGTCATCTTTTCTCTCTAAAAATTCATCATATTTTTTTAAAAGTTGAGAGAGATTAAATTCACATATTTTTAAAAGTTTAAGAATGAAGTTCATCAATATAAAAATACATGATGACCAAACTCATCGGATATTGCTTTGATATGTTTAATCCAAAAATATAAAGATCAAAACACATTTTTTTCTTTAACAAAAATATAGAGGCAGCAAAAATTACCACTATGGTCCCTAAATCATTGCAGAGTCGAATCACAAGATATACATTGTAGACCAAATCCTCATATGTGCTCGGAAAATCTTCTATAGCATCCATTACTTGATTCATTGTAACAAAATATGAATGGAGCAGAATCACTGGCCCCGAAGTTGAAATCCAAGCATTGCTTAAATATTCTTGCATCGATGGAATATAGCCCATGCTAGACCACTTTGCTTCCACGTATAATGCTTTGTAAAAGTCTATCCACTGTAAAATTAATTATTAAGACGGGAAGTTAATTAATTACCCACTTAAGAGGTGATGTATGAGTGAGTAAATGATGAATGAGTAAATGAAAAGAGAGATGAGTGCAGTGGCAGAGCCATATGTAGACTAGCGATGATTACGACACTACCTAAAAAGTAAAATTTACAGTAATTGAATGGTGGATAATTTTTTTTAATAATTATATATACTTATATAATTAATTAGGATTAAAAATAAAATTTGGCACTACCTAAAAATAAAAATTTGATACTACTTAAAATTTGGCATGGACTAAAAATTTTTGTTGGCACCGTCACTGGATGAGTGAATGAAATTATGAATAAAAATTATTATTTTAATTTATTAAGGAACTATTATTTTAATTTATGCAGATTTTCAACACAAAATATATATCTGGATAATTCCTTGACCTCCATTTGAAGTTTGGCCTGATTCAAGTTGAAATTTAATTTAGCCAATTCAAGTAAATTTGGGTCCATGTGTTTCTCCTTTTTGTATTGCTTGAAGTGTCATTTGACCTCAAAGCACGGTACTCTCCAATGGGAAGCATGCTCCAAGGCATGAACCATTCTTTCAATGACCAAATTAGAGTGTTGGTTGATGTTGATGGAACTGGGAGAGAAAGCCTCGAGAGAATTTATTGCATAAGTTTTAGCCTCATTCAAGATATTTTCTTCTTCTAAACCCAAATGTGAGGCCTCAAGAAGCTCCATAACATCTTTAGCTTTGCCAGCATATGAATCTTTCCTCATCACTTTGCCATTTCCATCTAAAACGCTGCTTAGTATATCTGAGTTGAAGAAATAATTAACCAAAAGTTAATCACTTAACTTGCAGTATTTGTGGTAATTAACAAGAAATGACATATTTAAAAAGATAATAAAGAAATTGAATAAATATTTTAAAAATAAAAAGATAATAAAATATAAAAAAACTAAAAACTAATATTTAAAAAAAGACTACTTCAAGTAGCGTTTCAAAAAATACTACTTCAAGTAGCGTTTCAAAAAATATTACTTCAAATAGCTTTTCTAAAAATACTAAAAGCCACTTAAAATACTTGTTTATCGAACAATCAAACAAATTTTAAAATTTAACCAAAAATAACTTACTTAACATAGCCTAAATTTATCATTTTTAAAATTATTTTTAACTAATTTGATTTTCTCTCTAAAAATTGAAACAAATAGACGTTAATGTTAACAAAAGAATTCATGATTCTATTATCCATACAATTCATCAAATTGAGATAAATCTAATAAATAATAAAATAGACAAAAAATATGGAAAGGAGTATAAATATCTCACATCGTGGCAAAAAAATAAATTTAATAGAATATAATTAAATAATTAGGCAAATGGTGCAAGGCAAAAAATATTAGCAAAATGGTGCACTCATTCACGTCCAAATGGGGCGTGTTTGAACACGCCCAAATGGGGCGTATTGCACCAGATTGTGACACGTGGCAGCATTCAGATGGGGCGCGGTGTTTTCGTAAACTTCAGAAGGTCGTAACTTTTGACTGCGACATCCGATTGAGACGAAACCGGTGGCCACGCGCTCGAAATATCGAGGAGAAGCCGCTGGCAAGTCCCAAAAAGGGACTTGTCCAAAAATTTTTCCCAAAAAAGGTCTCTAAGTGTCTCAAATTTGCGATTTAATCTTCGGAGTCCTAAAAAAATTTTTGTTCTCTGATATTTTATCTATTCAATCAGTGAATTGCAAGCTATTCTTTATTTTTCTAATTACTTCTCTTAATTTCGAGCGTTTTGACATAAAATACGTCTCCATCGGACATTGCTACGAGAAATTACGACTGTTCCGAGAAAGATGCATCATCAATTTTACACTATAATTTTGTTCCATTTATGCATTTGTTTAGGGTTGTGGGTTAATTAACTGTTGGATTTGGTTAATTGTTTAGGGTTTAGTGGGTTCCGTTCATAGTAGTCCTTGCCATAGCGTGATTTGATTCCGCAAGAGCCATGACCACAAGGGTTACTCTGAGAGTAGTTTGCGAGAATTAAAGGGTTACTCTGACGACTATGAGCATGAGCTGATGAAGAACATGAATGGGAGAAAGACATGATCACACGTTTTCTTTCTTGTTCTGTTTTGCTTCTTCTCTGTATATATGATGATGGACTTGACACAAGTTGAAACAATGTACGTCAAGGTTCTTGCTGTAGATTTTTAAACGATTTTGGTTTAACAAATAAAAAAAATTTCCAAAATTATAGTGTAGATTTGACGATGAATATAACTTTGAACAGTCGTAATTACTCGTAACAATCTTAATTTCTCGTAACAGTCGTAATTTCCAGGAACAGTCGTAATTTCTCATAACAATGTCCGATGGAGACGTATTTTATGTCAAAACGCTCGAAATTAATAGAAGTAATTAGACAAATAAAGAATAAGCTTGCAATTCACTGATTGAATAGATAAAATATCAGAGAACAAAAATTTTTTTAGGGCTCCGAAGATTAAATCACAAATTTGAGGCACTTAAAGACCTCTTTTGGGAAAAAATTTTGGTTGGGACTTGCCAGCGGCTTCTCCTCGATATTTCGAGCGCGTGGCCACCGGTTTCGTTTCAATCGGACGTCGCAGTCAAAAGTTACGACTTTCCGAAGGTTACGAAAACACCGCGCCCCGTTTGGATGCTGCCACGTGTCACAATCTGGTGCAATATGCCCCATTTGGGCGTGTTCAAACACACCCCATTTGGGCGTGAATGAGTGCACCATTTTGCTAAATATTTTTTGCGTTGCACCATTTGCCTAATTATTTAATTAAATTGTATTAAATTTATTTTTCTGCCCTCCCTTTAATGTAGGCCACATGCGTACGGAAGCAAGAATTAACAAGTTTATAATTTAGAGTGTTTATAAAAATTGGTTTTTTTTGAACGAAATTAACCTTATAAAATTAATTTTAGTTAGAATTGATTTTTGAATAAAGTGGTTTATATTTAAATAACTTTTTAAATAAGTAAGTATTAAAATTTAGTATAATTTTATTTTTCTCAATATGAAAATTATAAATAATAGCAATATAGTTCTTAAAGAAAAAAATTAAAAGAATAAGATAAATTTGAGTGTAAGTATTAATTCTATATGGAGTAATGTTGACTTTTTTTTAAGAGGAGTGAAGTTGACTTGAACCTAAGAATTATGATGATATTTAATGATATCTATATAGTACCATAATTCTTGGCAGGTAACTCCAATTTAGGTTTAACAGTAAATCCTTCTTCTAAACAAAAAAGTATAACCTAATAAAGGATGACCATATTTGTTCAATTTAACTCTCTCAACATGGATGCCATAAGGTGGATCTTGGAAAGTTTTATTTTAAGAAATAGGGTTTCGCAAATCCTTCAAACACAGAGAGAGCGTGTAGGGCCTTGAATCCAAATACATTAACCGTGTGTTTCGATGGAATATTTTAAAATGGGTAATTTATTTTGTAAAGGAAATTTAAATTCTTTTGAATGAAATGAAATGACTTGTTTGTATAAAACATTTAAAAAAGGAAATTCAAATGCTAGTATTTTTCTTAGGAAATTTAATTATACTAAATCAGTGAAATTTAAAATACTCCAAAAAATAGAGAACTTGAAATTTTTTTCCAGAGGTAATCTCTCTCAACTCTCACCCTCGCTGACTTGTGACTCCACACTTTGGAGAGAGAGAGAGAGAGAGAGAATGACGATGATGATGGTGTCAAGCGCGGAAGAGAGAGAGAGAGAGAGAGAGAAAACAATGGTGACAGTGGTGTCACACCGGTGGAGAGAGAGAATAGAGGTAACAATGGTGTTACACGCAAAGGAGATTGAAAAAGAACGATGGTAACAGTGGTGTCACATGCGGAAGAGAGAGAGAGAGAGAGAGAGAGAGAGAGAGAATGACGGTGATGGCCTAGTGGTATTGTGCACGAAGGAGAGGGAGACACTGATGTCATGGGCGAAGGAGAGAGAGAGAGAGAGAACGATGATGATGTCGATGGCGGGACGCAACGATGATGGTGGTGGTTGGAGGTGACAGTGTGAAGGTAGCCAGTGGTGACAATTTTAATTGGTGAGTTGGTGCAAATTGTAAGGAAGGAGAAATCAAGAAAAAAAAGTGTTATCATTTTTTTTTTTTGAAAAACTATTAAGAAAACTTATTTAAAAAATATATGATCTTCATTTTGATTGATCAATATATGAATTTGAAAATAAAATGTTACATAGGGAGGTATTAAATTATCAATCAAAACTAAAAATTTGAAATTCCAAAAAATTGAATTGATTTATCCAAACAAATCATTTACAAAATATAATAATTCTAAACAAAAGCAATTTAAATATCTAACATTTCAAATTTTAGAATTTGTAAATTCCTCGTCCAAACACAAGGTAATATTTTAAAAATCTATTATATATAGATATAGAAAGATATGTATGATATATACCTTGGCAAAAAAAATTTAAATAATACATTTTAAATAAAAATATTACCAATTTGGGATTGTTTTGAAACTATTTACGCTTCTGTCACGCATGACACGGGGTGTCATGCCTAATCTGGGCGTGATTGACCTGGCCCAGTTTATTTAAACCTCCTATCGAAACCCATTTATGCTCATGTTGTGTTATTTTTTAATGGAATGAAAGTTGAAGGGTGATGGGATTTTGTTTTTGAAGGGGAGAAAAGGCCCACGCGTATCAATTGAAACTCAACACTAGGTGAATTGCATCAGAATATATGACAAAAATCAGGTCTGAACAATAGCAATGTATCACTTTGCTGACGACAAGATTATGGTAACATGAACAATACAGGGGGTTTCAAGTAATGGATGATGAAAACATAGAAACGGTAATGGAACATTTTTTCAACCAGTCAAGGAAATATTTTTTAGAGATGTACGTTGATTTTACCAGAGCAGAGGATGTTGTTTTACCCATAAGGTCAATTGCTTTAAATTTTGCACACAATACATCATCATATGTTGCTCCAGTTGTAAATGTGTCTGAGGAAGATGAACATGACCCAACTTGGTTATGGATGACAATGAAGAGGACGACGATGATGAACATATTGTAATGGAAGATCGTCTTCTTGAGGAGGATGCTAGTGCGTCGGATAATGATGACGATTGTGGTGTGCATGCGACTGAATTCCAAAAAGATACTGATGTGGGGTCGTCTCAAATCCGTCATCATCCAGACGTTGGATCTACTCAACCAGAACAACTTATTGAAGGTATGTTAGATGACTGAAATCAATGAAAATGTAGTCATATATGTATAGTTGTATGTAATTGTATTTTAGTTGCTTGATATGTTTATTAAAATGATTTTGTATTTAAAGGTGCTGAGGTCATTCCTTTTTGGGATGGAATTCCACATTACACATATATTGATTGGAATCATCCAAGCGAACAAGAATCTTTTACTGGTTCTAGTTTGGGTTCGGGTTCAATGCAGGGTCCGTGGCAATTAGAGGATGAGTTAATTGTTAAATAGGAATTTGCATCCAAAAAGGACACACAATTTGCAATTAAGCGGAGCCTCATGAAGGAGCATCAAGAAGTAATTGTGGTTGAGAGCAAGCCTAACAAGTTTAGCATGAGATGTATTACTCATAACGAGGGTTGCCCCTAGAGGGTTAGGGTAATTAAACCAACGTACGGTGAGAAGTGGCTTGTTTCAACATGGGGTAGAAAACACAATTGCCCGAATGACCATATTACACATGGTCATAGATAGCTTGATGCTGATGTTATTGCTTCACTTGTAGTAGGTATGTATTTTTTAAATTTCCTCTATATGTCTTTAATAATGGTTCTTTAAGATATCTTCTTAATGTGAATGTTACAATTTCATTGTTAGGAATGATTAAGGAGGAACCGTCTATGTCGATTGCATTGGTTCAGGAGAGGATCACCCATTCGTATGGATTTAAAGTTTCATATCGAAAGGCCTGTTATGCAAAGCAGAAAGCAATGGCAATGATTTATGGGGATTGAGAAGAATCTACTGCATTTTTGCCCAGGTGGTGTGGCTACATGCTTCGTTTTTCACTGGGTTCTTTTCATGATATTCAAACAAATGATTATTTTGTGAGACATCGGTTGATACAGGCAAAGCGTGTGTTTCATCACATTTTTTGGACTTTTAGACAGTGTTGCGAGACTTTTAATTTTTGCAAACCCATGATTCAAATTGATAAGATGCATTTATATGGTAAGTATAAAGGGAAATTGTTGATTGCCTTGACTCAGGATGACAATAATGAATGTCTGCCACTGACATTTGCCATTGTTAAGGGGAAGACTTTGGAAGCGTGGGAATACTTCCTTGCTAACATTTGCTTCCACGTTACCCAAAGGCAAAGCATATGTCTCATTTCAGATAGGCACCGAAGCATATTATCTATTGTGGAGAATCATGCTGGTTGGTAACCACCTTATGTGCATCACGTGTTTTGCCTTCATCATATTGCTAGTAATTTTAATCAAAGGTTTAGGAATGAAAAATTGAAGAAGATCCTGATAAATTTAGGTATGCTTAACAACTATTTTTAATATATGAAATAGATATATTTTTAAATGGAATAGTGTTAATGGTATGATTCTATTGTAGGTTATACTCCTTCTATGGTTGATTTTGAGGTAGCGTTTGCATGATTTCATGATACCAGTCCTCAGGTTGCAGAATGAATTGATGGCATCCCTAAGGAAAAGTAGACATGTGCATATGGCGTGAATGGGAGAAGATTTGGTCATATGACAACAAACTTGTCTGAATCAGTAAATAGGGTGTTGAAGGGAGCAAGAAATATGCCTGTCACTGCTCTGGTGAAGCACACGTACAACAAATTAGTTCAATATTTTGTAAGCAGGGGTTAGGTGGCTCTTTCACAAGTTGACCATTCACAACAGCATTGCAAAAATGTGGTTGATGCTATGAGGCATAATCACTCCCTTGCTACAGGCCACCATGTACGCACATATAATGTTGATCAAACATTATTTGAGGTGGACAAGGGCTGAGAGAGGTCATATTCAGTCAACCTTGCAAAGCGTTTTTGTCAGTGTGGCAAGTTTAAGGCCTTCAAATACCTATGTAGTCACGCCGTAATTGCTGCTTTACATATTTGTCATAATCCTTTTCAGTATGTGGATGATGTCTTCCTGGTAAGTAGTTTGGTTCAAGCTTACTCATTGCCATGACAGCCAATTGGTAATAAAGGTGCTATTCCACCGAGTGAAGATCCAGTTCTCATATCTGACAGGGAAATGTTGCGTGCAAAGGGTCATCCAAGGTCCACTAGAATACGTAACTAGATGAACGAAGTCGAAACAAGTCAAAGACATGTCAAATGCGGAATTTGCAAGCAAGTTGGACATAATTGAAGAGCTTGTCCTAATCGTGGTGCTATATCATGATTTTGTAATGATGTTTCTTTAAATAGTTGTATTTTAATGTATTTCAATTAAAAAAAATCACAAATTTGTTGAAAATATGTTGAGACTTTCATCATTTGCCAATTTGTATATGTGTTTGTTTTTTTTAAAAAAATAGGGTTTTTTTTTTGGAAATTTTCAATTCTAAGTAGTATTTAAACACATTTAGTTGTTGATAATTATTAAAAACAAAGACTACTTAATAAAATGAGAATAACAGAAATAACCAAACTTAATAAACACTACTTAATAAAAATAGCTACTGAGCATCATGCCCAACATCTGTAGCGGACATGTATTCTTCCATTTGGGTAACTGGTTTGTTAAAAATAGCTAAAATTTTTATTGGACAAAAATGTTTCCAGTAATTGGATTATGCTAACACCTTTAATACGTCTTCATCGCTTATCAACTCCATTATGTGATATTTGATTAATTTTTCTGAATATTTTGCATGGGCTGGCTGTCAATTTTTTTCTTACCATCTGTGAGTTGTGAATTCCATAAAGGAGAACCCCAACAGGCGAAACTTGCTTGATGACATCCTTGAGTATTTCAATGTTGGATCCTGAAGGAATTTCAAATCTTATTGGATTTGTTCCAGTAAGGGAATAATCCATAAAATCACCTTGTCGTGGTATGTTCCACTTGCCGTTGTAATATAACATTGCATCATGTGTAGGGACGATGGTGGTGTTAGATACAGGGGGAGTTAGAAGTAGGAGCTGCAAGTTTATCAAAGCAAGGCTAAAGTATTTGGCTTGAAGTTTTAGCTTTTTGCATGCCTAATTACTTTGATGGCATTTGTAATTTGTCTAAGTGGTTCAAGTGCATTGCCTAGTGATCCTTGTATTGCATTTACATAATTCATTTACTGCATTCATATGTAGTATATGGGATTAAATGCTTGCATTTGCAAAGAAAATCACACGGCTTATGATTTTGGAAAAATCAGATTTTGCACTATGTTAATCGATTAATAATCTTATGTAATCAATTACATATGTGTGTTAATTTCTGAAAAAGCCATGATGAACACTTTAATCGATTACCACTCTTCTGTAATCGATTACCAAGTGTTATTTCAAAATATGTCTGACTACTTTAATCGATTACAGGCAAATCATAATCGATTACTAAGTGCACTTTACATATAATGAGTGTCTGCATTAATTGATTATAAGTAAGGTGTAATCGATTAAAAGGCTTGTTTCTATTTGAGCTTATATGATTTAGTCAATTATCGTTATCATGTAATCGATTACTACAACTTGTTTTCGTAAATAAGTTGTCTGTGTTAATCGATTACATGACGTATTAATCAATTAAGTTGTTCATAAAATTTTTCCAGAAAAGCTCAAGAACATATTAATCGACTATCTGATTGAATTAATCGATTACATATGTTAAAATAATCGATTACCTTAACGGATATCAATTAATGTTTGTTAAGTCAGTTTTCTATTTAAAGGCTTTATGGGTATGCACTTAGACATGTCAGAACATTTTGAGAACGAAATATACTTTGAGATTGAGTCTTACCAAAAGTTCTAAGTGCATTTAAAAAATCAAGAAACTGATTTTACTTAGAGAGACAGATCTTGTGAGAAGATCAAAGAGTTATTGACTTTGGAAATGATGTGTTTGTGAGAAAAAGATATTTCAAGAAAAATTAGTCTGTGCATTGACATTCATACAACCTGATTGATTGGTAACTTTATACATTCATTCAATCATTTGCTAGGATCTCAGGTTATGTATTTCTTGAACTCTTTCTTTTAGAATTTCTGTTTTAGAATTCTATGGTGTAAATCATTTTGGTTCTTTCAAGTTTCTTGAGTAGGGTTCTCAAGGGGTAAAGATCTGAGTAGGGTTCTCAGGATCTTTGTGATTTTATTCTAATAGTGTTTTAGAATTCAATATCTTGATCTAGGGTTGATAAAGATAATCACTTGTATTGCTTGTGAAAGAATAATTTGATTTAGTGAAAACTCAAACCTAGTATTGGTTGGAAGACACTAGACATAACCTCCAAGTTTGTGAGGTGAACCGATATCAATTGTTGTGTCTTGTGTTCTTTATCTGTGTTTTTTTCATTTCTTGTATCTGAAATCAATATATAATCAACAAAAAAGCATTTCATACATTACATGCATTCTAAGGTGAATCTAGATTGAAAGAAAATTTTGATTTTGATAAAGGGTGATTGAGTGATACGATCCAAGTTTTAATTCTGCAAATTGTTTTACAGAAAAGTTTTTAAAAGATTGTTTTAACCAATTCACCTCCCTTCTTTGTTGTTTGAAGTGTGTGCATTGTATTTCAGGTGGATCGAAGTAGATTGAGTATACCATCGGGTGTTCTGTTGATGGTACATAATAATTCTATAGGGCCAACACACAGGTATTGCTCATAGCACATTAACATTTTGAAAACATCATCATCATTTGTCAATTGCAGAGAATGAAAAAAATATTGCTGACATGCATCTAGTGATGGCTGTCGGTAGTAGATTTCATGCACAAATTGGTCATCGGTGAGGAGAAGGATGTTGTGCATTCTACTCTTGAGTGACTGGAAAGAACACTCATTAGGAACTCGCATTGGTATTGGAGTAGGACATTGAATAGAAACACCAATTAGTTGTGTTTGATTGATCCATTTGGAAAAATGAATGCTAATTTTGAGTTAGCAATGGTCTGAGAGCTTGTTTCTCCTAAGAATGACATACTATTGTGATTGAATTTTGTTTGCGGAGGTATGTTGTGTGGGAGTGTGTGGTTGTGTTAATTGGGGTTTGTGTTATTTATAGCGGTAAATCACACCCAATTCGGGCGTGACTGAACACGCCTAGATTAGGCGTAACACCCCCTGTTTGGAATCCAATGTTGTAACGGCCCAACATTTTAATTGCGTGTCTGTGTATATGTTTTTATTAACGAGACATATATATTCATTAGCATAGAGTGAAGAATGAAAATGTTGTACGTGACTTGTTTTGGTAAATCATACATGACAAAAAAACTCCATTACACGAAAATGTTGTAATCAATGTGTGACGATCAAATAAAGTCCATTAGAAACAACAAATAATATAAACACAATTTAAAAAAAAAAACCTATAACTCAGGTGGCCATTAGTAATGATGCGCCTGACAATCAGGTAACCTCCGTCTACCACGTGCCCGAGAAGAGCTTGCTTGAGAAGGGCCTGCCTACGAGGGGCCTGCTTGCGAAGGGCCTATCTGCGAAGGCTCTACATCTGCAGATGGGTTTGGAGTTGCCTGGTCTGGCGATGATGGCCTGGGATAATCAGGAGGTGGGGTGGCATGTGGTACACTGAGGGCCACTTCCCAAAACCGCCTGGGGAATAATCAACTTAAGCGAGCAAGTGGTCAATATCGGCAGTACTCCAATCCACAGCAGGTACCTCACTACTGCTCCCAGACGCCATGGACAATGTTGTAGCGTAATACACAGTCTGTGTCTGGGAGTCTGCCGGTGAAAGAATATGACTTTGGGAGCTGAATCTCTTATACCCCATGTCCCCCTACTGAGTAGCCTCATAATTCATAGGTTGGTTGCCATATGTAAAACCTATTAGTGGAGGCTTAAACCAACCATCAGTGCGAGGCCTGGGAGCTCCTATGGGCTCAGGAACATGGTGCATGGCTTTCCGCCGACGCTCTATGTAACAACCTAAATATTTACTTATTTTTATTTTTACTTAAGGATAAATTTCTAAGAGACGTATAATAGTAAAATTTTTAAAATGTAAAATTTGCAAAAGATTTGTTACTCATATACATAGCCAATGTCTCTGATACAAAAGTTTATATAATACAAACACTACTTTCTCAAAAAAAATCTAGCTTGTTACATAACTT
>PYAF01002115.1:587218-609938 GCA_007407185.1 Glycine tomentella
TTAAGTTTTCTTGAATACAACCTCAAAGTTGTCATCTTCTAAAATTTGTAGAAATTTTATTCTAGAGTTTTGTGTCACAAAATATGTTGATACTTAGTCCTCTAAGTGTATTTTATAATTTCATCAAGTTTCTACAAAATTTCTAAAGTTATTTGAGCATTTTTGGCCTAGGGGCATTTTGGTAATTATGCCATTCAACATAGGGACATTTTGGTCATTTTCAAAAATGTCAAGGGCATTTTTGACATTTTACCTTAAGGGGTTTTCTAGTAATTTCTACTTCTTGGAAAGAGTGATATAGTTATTTTTTCTCTAAACATACTTGTATCACATTTTTATAATTTTTGGGATGTTACACTCTAGCCCATGTCCCTCCTATTTGCCACGGGGAACGTCTACACGTACCTATGGGTCGTGTTGTAGCTGCGATGAGGATGCATGTGGGTCTTCCTCATCCAGGCGAGAACTCTCTCTGAAGATACAAATAATGCGCCCAATCTCTTCATGCACCTAGTCGACGGTGTATCTCGGCCACTGCACAATGCCAGTCGCAAAGTATAGCATTTCCAGGCCATCAATCTACAAATTACAAAACAAATACATTAGTCTAGACATTAAATCCATCATAATGAATATAAGTACACAAATTATAATTAAACAACACTTACATCATGACCAGTCTTGGCAGCCCAATTATCTTGCGATTTATCTCGCAAGGACAGGTCATGCACACCTTTCAGCTTCCTAGGCCTTCGTGGGATTGACTGATCCCTCCCAAATTGCCACATGCATCTGTACGGATGAGAATACTCAACTGTGTGGAAGCATATAACTGGAGTACTAGCCATTCACGACAGTCGTTGCTGATCAGATGCACCAAGGAAGTGGTAACCTGCATAAGGTTGCCAAACCACCAGCACAAAACAATTAAAACACAATTATGATAGAACAATGACCAAAAAATCCAAATTATCAAATTACAACGACCAAAACTCTTATAAATAACAATATGTACCTCCTCCCGACAAAGGGAATCTAATATTAGCAGATACCAAATAAGTTTGTGTGCTCGAAACCGACCTAAAGCATTAAACATAATTTTAAAATAACTAACATTAGACTATTTATAACACTCATTAACTACAAAAAATAAAATCACATACATGTGTTCTTAATGCCACTCCGGCTAAGTAGGCTGAGGAATAGTTGGAGCAATGGGTGAGAATCTAAGCCACGCCCATATCTGAGGAAGCACGTGATGTAAAATATGGGAACACTTCACACTTAACCAAAGAGGGGGGTGAATTGGTTAGGCTTGGTAATTAAAATATTTTCTTGATTCAAATCAGAGTTTTTCCCCTTTTGGATCTTTATCACTTGTGTAACCAAGAACTCTTATTCAATCCAAAGTTCAACCCAAGATATGTAATAACTCAAAAGCTTGGTTGATAACAAGAACTCACAAACAAGAAAGATAAAATATAGCAAATAAGAAGAATATGAACAACACACAAAGATTTATACTGGTTCACTTCAAACACTATGAAGCTACATCCAGTTTTCTTCCACTCAACACTAGAATGGAGTTCCACTATTGTAAATTTCAGTTCTTACAAGATATTACAAAGCCTCTCTTTATCAGCCCTAGATAAAGTTCAGAAATCTAAAACACTATTAGATTCTTAGAGACAACCCACTGAGAACACTACTCAGCAAATCCCCTAGAGAAACCTTATCTCTAGATTACAAGCAAGAAAACCATTTACAATAGACAAATCAAAAACCAAAATTCAAAACAGAATTACAACTTCAAAGATTAAGGAAAGAAGTCACCTGATGATCCAATGAACAATATGCATATGAATGATTTCACCAGGTAGAAGAATGATTGCAACCTTAGAACATCACTTTCCTTAAGCTTTAAAAAAAGAAAATCTTGCTTCGCTAATCTCTCAATAACCCATAAGTGTTTGGTGAAAGCAAGAACTCAATGAACCCAGAAAAAT
The DNA here is from genome assembly GCA_007407185.1 of Glycine tomentella. Classification (NCBI taxonomy): domain Eukaryota; kingdom Viridiplantae; phylum Streptophyta; class Magnoliopsida; order Fabales; family Fabaceae; genus Glycine; species Glycine tomentella. The sequence continues at coordinate 589,225 of PYAF01002115.1, forward strand.
CACTACAAGAATGTTTAGAAATCCTTAGAATGCTCAGTGTACGAATTAATCAAGTTGTCAAAAACACCTGAGCATGGATTCTATTTATAACAAGCTTTCTAACTGTCAATAATCGATTACATACGCTCCTGTAATCGATTATTTCAAGACTGTAATTGATTAAACTATTCAATAGATGTTCTGGGTTTGAGCAACGAACAGAATAATCGATTATCCCGTCTAGTAATCGATTAAGACAGCAAGCTCCTATTTTTAAAATACACTATGTAATCGATTACGGATCTTGGTAATCGATTAAGTCAGGGAGCTTCATAAAACAATTTGTACTATGTAATCGATTACTGCATTTGGTAATCGATTAATGCAACAAAACATGTTAATCAAAGGCATACAATGTAATCGATTACTATCTGTGGTAATTGATTGAGACAGAGAGATGATATTTCCTTTTTAGCCTATGTAATCGATTACTACTTATTGGTAATCAATTAAAGTATTCATTATATCAGTTTATATGAAATTATAGGTAAAATAATCGATTAATCCATTACGTAAGCGATTACATTGTTCTTGAAAAGTTTTCCAGAAGGCACAAAGAACAAAATAATCGATTCTTATCTTAGTGTAATCGATTAAATCAGCAAGAACTTATTTTTCCAAAAACATTGATTAAACTTGCCTAATTTACCAAATGCTTGTATATACTAAAACTCAATTTAATTAACTTAATGAATGATATGAATGCTATGCACATGGATCATCAGAAAACACTTCTTCCTTTTACATTAATCACAAATCGATCTCCAAGTCTTCAAAGCATGTTGAAAGTACAAAACCTAGCTTGATCCATTGTTCATTCTTCAAGTAATTCTTCTTTTAAATCAACAATCTCCCCCTTTTTAGCTTTAAACATGCCAAATCTTCAGTTGATTAATCAGTAAGGCTTGGAGTTTAATTATTTGAATCAATTTTGAAAAACCTCAAGCTTTGCAAACCTGAAAAAAATTTCAATGTTTTTACCAAGAACAAGTGTTAAAACCATTTGTGATCCAAGTAGCATTCATTTACAAGTCATATGTATTAGTTGGCTTCCTTTGATCATCACAACTCCCCCTAAATTTAGCATTCATTCAATTCAATTTTTTTGACACAAAATGAACCATAAAACAGGGGCAAACAGAGTATAAACTTAATCAAGCAATACTCCCCCTTAATCAAGCATTTCTCCCCCTATTTGGCTTGTTAAAAGTCAAAAATTGATAAGGCACAACGGATAATGAATGAAAAACAGTAGATTAAGCATAGAGTGCCAATACAAATGAAGAATTTAAAATGTTTAGAAACATAAAAACTAAAAACTGAAAACAAACAACATAAATTTAAAATTCTACAGAAGCATTGTCATTCATTTTTGCTTCTATTGAATCTAATCTCTCCCTAATATCCTCTAAAGCCTCATGAGTTTCAGCCTTGAAGTCCTCTTGGATTTTCAGCATAGTATTCATCTTCTCCAGCATCAAGGACTCAAACTCAGAGTAAGCAGGTTGTTGAGGCTGTTGAGGCTGCCTCTCCTCATCTTCTGAATCAGCAGCTACTTGATCTTCAACAGCAACAGCAGCAGCAACATCTTGGGCAGCCATAATCCATCCATCTGGAGTTTTCCTCATGCCCATCTTGGTGAGGTGCTTCTCCTTGATTAGGCTATTGGAGGAGTTGGTATTATCAACCACTTCATTTTCAACATCTATGTTGAAATGGTCAATAAACCTGGAGACTAGCACAGGATAGGGAAAGGGGTAGTTAACTAACCTCTTTGATTTGAGCATAATCTCCTCAAAGATCAGTACCCAGTTCATGGGTATGTTGTTCTTCAGCCCATAGACCAATTGAAGGTCTTCATCTGTTGCTTGGGCATGATTTTTGGCCCTTGGTGTGACTACATAGGTGATAATGTAGTGGAGGAGTTGATCCTCAGGAGTCATGGGTCCAGTACCCAATCTACTCCTAAGTCTCATGTGGGGGTCATGGAGCATCTCCCTATAAGTGTCCATCTTGTTGTAGTCATCTGGTTCTTCATCGAACCTCTTAGCCCCCTCGCACACTACTCCAGCCACAGACTCCCAAATCTCTGGAGTAATCTTCATTGTCTCTCCTTTGACTTTGGACATCATTTCCCCTTGCATAGAACCCTTTAGGCAGGTGTAAAACACCTTCACTAAATCAGGGTAGAAGGTACCCTTCATCTCTAGAAATCTTCTTAGCCCTTGGGCTTCAAAGAAAGCTAGGAATTGGAACCCTTGCCTAATAAACCAATCTAGTTCAAGGTACTTGGGGGAGGCTACAGGTTTAGTGGCATTGAACTGTAGGTAGTTCATTTTATCAGACTCTGTGGAAAACCACATGTCAAGTTTGTTTGGTAGCTGAGGTGGTGGTGGATTGGAAGAGGATTCTCCAGCTTTCCTCTTGGATGTTCTAACTCTCTTAGGAGTGGGGTTTGATATGGCTTAGGATAGCAGTATTGGGACACAGAAAAAGTGCAGAAAACATAGAGGATTCAGAGAAGGAGAGGAAGACAAGGTTGCAAGTGATTTTGGTGAGGCATTGTACTTATTTATAGGCACCAAATAGACTTCCAACGTCCATAATTTTGAAAAAACTAGCTGTTGGTGACAGTTAACGGCCTTGGGTTTGCTTTTAATTTAGATTGGCAGTTACATTTTTCAGAAAAAACTATCAGAACACGTGCAACAACATGAATAATCGATTATTTCATTAAGTAATCGATTATTTCAATACAAATAGGAAACAAAATTTACACACAGTAATCGATTATTCCGTATGGTAATCGATTACAAATCTGTCAGATAAAGGTTGAAGATGACATGTAATCGATTATATCCTAATGTAATCGATTATATACATAGATTTGGGAATTTTTCAAGTATCAGAGCCTTGTGTAATCGATTATCCCGAGTGGTAATCGATTATTCCAGAGAAACCATTATTCCTAAACTTAAGTGTAATCGATTACAAGCTTTCAGTAATGGATTATTCCTGTGAGAAACATAGTTATAAATGATTTTAGATCAAAGTAATCGATTATCCCGTTGTGTAATCGATTATTCTAGTCAAGCATGATTTCTGAAATATGAAAAATAATCGATTACTAACTTATCGTAATCGATTACTTGAGCATAATTTGCACACTGAAAGTGATTTTTAATGATTTTAATCGATTAACTTGTAGTGTAATCGATTATTCCAGTCAATTTATCAGAAACAGAGCATTTTGCAACTTGACACAACTTTTTATTCATTTAATGATAAATGTGGTATTGAGGCTTTTATTTTTCACAAGAATCATGCATCAAACAAGCTAGTTTATGTTACTTTCATCAAGAATGCCTAGCATGTTTCTAAGTGTATAAAATCTATCCTTTGGCAAAGGCTTAGTGAATATATCAGCAAGTTGATTATGGGTATCAATGAATTCTACCTTGATGTTACCTTTCTGCACATGATCTCTTATGAAATGATGTCTAATCTCAATGTGCTTGGTCCTTGAGTGCATGACAGGATTCTTTGAAATATTTATAGCACTTGTGTTATCACAAAACAATGGTATCTCCTTTAGATCAACTCCATAATCTTGCAATTGTTGCTTGAGCCATAGACTTTGTGCACAGCAACTTCCAGCTGAAGTATACTCAGCTTCTGCAGTTGACAAAGCTACACAAGCTTGTTTCTTGCAATGCCATGAAATGAGTGAGCTTCCAAGGAGATGACAAGTTCCACTTATGCTTTTCCTATCAAGCTTGCATCCTGCAAAATCAGAATCAGAATATCCGACAATATTTATTGATGCACCTTCAGGATACCATAGCCCAACTTTGGGTGTTGCCTTGAGGTATTTGATGATCCTCTTGATTGCTGTAAGATGTGACTCTTTTGGATTTGCTTGATATCTTGCACACAAGCAAACACTAAGCATAATGTCTGGTCTACTAGCTGTCATATATAGTAAAGATCCAATCATTCCTCTATATTTGGATTCATCTACCTTCTTCCCTTTTTCATCTGAATCAAGGTATGTAGAAGTTGCCATAGGAGTTGCAGCATCTTTGCTTTTCTCCATCTCGAACTTAATTACTTCAAGGCAATACTTTGATTGATTGAGGAAATTTCCATTCTTCATTTGTTTAACTTGAAGTCCTAGAAAGAATGTTAATTCCTCCATCATAGACATCTCAAACTCATTTTGCATAGCTGCAGAAAATTCTTTACACAACTTTTGATTAGTTGAACCAAAAATAATATCATCAACATATATTTGAACCAATAGGATATCATTCTTGTGTCTTTTGATGAACAAGGTTTTATCAACATTGCCCCTTACAAAAGATTGATCAAGTAGGAACTTACTCAATCTTTCATACCATGATCTTGGAGCTTGTTTCAGACCATAGAGGGCCTTTCTAAGTTTGAAAACATGATTGGGATGTTTAAAATCAGAAAAGCCTGGAGGTTGTTCAACATAAATGTCCTCCTCTATGTAACCATTCAAAAATGCACTTTTGACATCCATTTGATAAAGTTTGAAACCCATTATGCATGCATATGCAAGTAATAGCCTAATTGCTTCCAATCTTGTAACTGGAGCATAAGTTTCCTCATAGTCAATGCCTTCCTCTTGGTTGTAACCTTTAGCAACCAATCTAGCCTTATTTCTAAATATGATTCCACTTTCATCAAGTTTGTTTCTAAAAACCCACTTTGTACCAATAGGCTTAATTGATGAAGGTCTAGGAACAAGTTTCCAAACTTCATTTCTTTTAAATTGATTCAGTTCTTCATGCATGGCATGCATCCAATGTTCATCTTACAAGGCATGATTAATATCTTTTGGTTCAATTTGAGATACAAAGGCCATGTCACAACATAAATTTCTAAGAGACGATCTAGTAGAGACTCCCTTTGATACTTCACCAATGATATTGTCTAGTGAAAGATCTCTTGTGGTTCTCCACTCTTTAGGCCTTTGATTTGCTGTTGATGGACCTTCTTCAGCACTAGGTTTATTCTTCTCATTAATAAACATTTTCTCAAGCTGAATATTTTGCTCTATTTGACCTGCATCCTCATCACAATCCTTTTCCTCTTTTGAGGGGTTAGATTCATCACAAATTACATGGACAAATTCTTCTATACACATGGTTCTTTTGTTGAAAACTCTATATGCTTTACTTTGAATGAATATCCAATAAATATGGCTTCATCAGCCTTTGCATCAAACTTTCCTAGTGATTCTTTCCATTGTTTAAAACAAAACACTGTAGCCAAAAGTTCTTAAATGAGAAATATTGGGTTTTCTTCCTTTATATAACTCATAAGGTGTTTTCTTCAAGATAGGTCTTATGAGTAATTTATTTAAAGTGTAGCAAACAGTACTTACTGCATCAGCCCAAAAATATTTTGGTAAATTTGTCTCATTTAGAAGTGTTCTAGCACCTTCTTCAAGTGATCTATTTTTCCTCTCCACAACACCATTTTGTCGGGGTGTCCTTGGAGCTGAAAAGTTATGGTTAATTCCATTTTCCTCATAGAATTTTTCAAAATGTTCATTTTGGAATTCTCCACCATGATCACTTCTAATTGAGATAATTTTACAATCTTTCTCATTTTGAACAAGTTTGGCTAATTTTCTAAAAGAATGGAAAACATCACTCTTGGATTTTAAAAACAAAGTTCAAGTGAATCTAGAGTAGTCATCTACAACAACAAGTCCATAGTAATTACCACCTAAACTCATAGTTCTTGAAGGACCAAACAAATCAATGTGCAATAGTTCAAGTGGTCTTGAGGTGGAAACAATGTTTTTACTTTGAAAAGAGATTTTGGTTTGTTTCCCCTTTTGACATGCAGCACATAATTTGTCCTTCTTAAATTTGAGTTTTGGTAGACCAATAACTAAGTCCTTCTTAATGAATTTATTCATATGATGCATATTAATATGGCTAGCTCTCCTATGCCACAACCATGTTTCATCTTACTTACTCATTAAACATGTGATCTTGTGAAATAATGCATGGTCTATAAAAAGCAAGTAAATGTTACCTTTCCTTTTGCCAATGTGAATTACCTCTCCACTTTTATCATCACAAATTATGCAGCAATCTTGATTGAAGGAATTTTATAGCCTTTGTCACATAATTGGCTTATACTAAGTAGATTGTGCTTCAATCCTTCAACATAGAGTACATTGCTGATTTTTGTATTCAAGCTATCACCAATGCTTCCTTCACCTATGATTTTTCCTTTGTTGTTATCTCCATAAGTAACATAGCCCCCATCTTTAAGAGTAAGATTTTTGAGCAAGGACTTGTCACTGGTCATATGTCTTGAGCATCCACTATCAAGATACCATAAAGAAGAGCTTGCTCTAAGACATACCTACAAAAGGAACAAATTACTTCAAAGGAGAAGGTACCCATTTGATTTTGGGTCCAAGTGGGTTAGCTGTTTGCTTTTTCTTTTCTACCCAAATATACTCACCATTTGGGATATAAAATCTTCTTGCAAAACATTGGTAAGATGTATGACCTTTTTCCATACAATAGTGACAAATCACAGCTCTATATGAGTTTCTAAAGAACGTATTTTGATTGAATCTTGGTTTCTTCTTTTTCTTCTGTTTTGGAGGTACAAATGTTGTCTTTTGAACATTTTTAAAACTTTTTTTATACCCCAAACCAGAAGTGTCACCAAACTGTTTTTGAGCACTCAACATATCATTCAAATCACATTTTTCTTTGTTGAGTTTTTCCAAGATATCAATCAACTCTTTGTTCTTTGAAACAATCTGCAAGTATTTTTCTTCTTGATTCAATCTATATTCATCAAATTTTTTTTGCAGCATTTCATATTTGTCACTAGATGTAGAGGAAGAGGTACAAACACAACCACTTGATTTGTAGTTTGAAGTAAGTTTCTCATTTTCTTCCTTCAAGTTACAAACCTCAGTTTGTAATTCCATTATTTTTGCAAGATGGTCCTCAATATTTTTCTTAAGCTTATTGTTGGATTTAGCCAGCTTTTTGGCCTCTTTATGCATTTCTTGAAAAACAAAAATAGCTTGATCAAGTTCAGAAGTTACCTTATCATCTTCATCCAAAAGATCATCATTTTCTTCATTGATAATTGAGGTGAGGCACATGTTGGCTTCTTCTAATTCAGTGGAGGATTCAGAAGTTGAAGATTCATTGTCCTCCCAAGCAATGTAGGCTCTTCTTGGCTTTGTTTCCCTCTTGCCTTTGTTGTCACTTTGTTGTTTCTTCAAGTAGATTGAACATTCTGATTTTATGTGGCTAGGTTTTCCACATTCAAAGCATGTAAAGTTGTTGTCAATCTTCTTGGTGTTGCTAGTGTTGTTGTTGGTAGAATTGTTCTTGTTGTTTCTTGTAAATCTTTTGCCCTTGTTCTTCTTTAGAAACTTGCTGAACTTTTTCACAATTAAGTTCATGCTTTCTTCATCTTCCTCATCACTTGAGTTTTCATCTTTTTCCACCTTAGGTGCTGCTCCTTTGCCTTTTCTTTCTGCATCTTCACCAAAGGTTAGTTGAGATAATTCAAACTCATACTCAAGTAACGTACCAAAGAGGGCAGCCATGGTCATTTTTGAAAGATCTTTAGATTCTTTGATGACTGTCACTTTTGGTTGCCATGCTCTAGTGAGGCACTTCAAGATTTTGATGTTCAATTCTTCAGCATCAAATGTCTTCCTAAGTCCCAAGAGATGATTCACTATATGTGTGAATCTTGTTTGGAGTTGAGAAATACTTTCACTTTGATTCATCTTGAACATCTCATATTCATGTATCAATGAGTGCTTTCTTGATCTTCTCACTTCTTCAGTTCCTTCATGGGTGATCTCTAGCATCTCCCACATCTCTTTGGCACTTGTACATCTAACAGTTCTGAAGAATTCATCAGAAGAAAGAGCAGAAGTTATTATGTTCTTGTTGATTTGAAGGGGAGCTCTTGAAGATTGAAGCTTTGTAAAGACTTGGAAAGGTTTTGACTTTCAACATGCTTGAAGGCTTGAAGATTAAGATAGTGATTAAATGTAAAAGGAAAGGAAGCCTTCTGATGATCTAAGTTCTTGCATGCATATCATTAATAATCATTCATGCATTATATCATATAAGTCTTAAGCAATTGATTTAGAACTTAAAAAATAAGTCAAGCATTTTGGAAAAATAGTTCCAAGCTGGTTTAATTGATTACTAGACTTAAATAATCGATTACATTGTTCTTTAAACTTTTCGGAAATGATTAAGAACATATTAATCGATTACATCATCGTTTTAATCGATTATTTCATTCTTGCATAGACATAATTTTGAATGAGTGACTGGTTTAATCGATTACCATTTGATTGTAATCAATTACTTACCTATTTTGAAATAAAGATCACTCTACCTTAATCGATTACCACTTCTTGTAATCGATTACATAGTACATTCATGGTTTATACATTTCCTGTTTTAATCGATTACCATATTTTGTAATCGATTACAATTCACAAACATGAATTTTACAAAGTCTAATTTAATCGATTACACATCGGGATAATCGATTAAATGACCCGTTGCTGTAACCCAGAACTTATCTTGAACACTTTAATCGATTACGGGAGCGTATGTAATCGATTACATTTGCAAAACAATCGATTACAGGAGCTGATTTAATCGATTATTTCTGTTACAACTTTTTATATAAATAGAACCTTGCTTGTCTGATTTAAACAACGAAATAGAAATTGATTTTTTCAAGCACTGAGCATTCTAAGAGCTTTGTAATCAGTCACAGAGGCATTCTTCTTGGTTCTAAAGGTCTGGCTTCCATTAAAACCAATATGGGTCACTAGGATTTAGTGAAGCAAGATAAATCATTTCAAAGTCTAAGGAAAAGCTAGTTCTACATATTGATTTTCATTCTACCTGATATATTCATCATTATGCATATCATTCTTGGATCATCAGGTGAATTCTTTCCTTACTCTTTGATGGTGTAAATCTTCTGTTTGAATCTTTGTGTGTAAGTTCCATTGCAATTGGGTTTTCTTACAAGTGTAGAGATAGTGTTTCTCTAAGGACAGCTGAGTAGTGTTCTCAGTGTGGGTGCTGGTCTCTAAGGGTCTAATAGGGTTTTAGACTTCTGAACTTTATCTAGGGTTGATAAAGAGAGGCTTGTAAATTTGCTTGTAAGAATATTTTGAAATAGTGGAACTCTACTCTAGTATTGAGTAGAAGAAACTGGATGTAACCTCATAGGGTTTGAGGTGAACCAGTATAAATCTTGTGCTCTCTCATTTACTGCATATTTGTTAATTTTTGTTGTGAATTTTGTAGTATAATTTGTTTCTTGAGGCATTACAAGTCTTGGATTGATTTTGAATAAAGATTCTTGATTGGTTTGTGATAAAGATCCAAAGGGCAAGATAACTCTGATTTTTGTTTGATCAAGAAATTTTTAAATTTACCAAACCTAACCAATTCACCCCCTCCTTGGTTAAGTGTGAAGTGTTCCCTTATTTTAACAGTTCTTAGCTTTAAAATCATACTGAACAATTCTTTTTTCATCATCATTCATCTTATCCCAATCCTTGGGAATCATGTTATTATCAACCACTTTGATGGGCACCCTAGGACCCTTTTCTATTGCATTCCATGCTCCTGGATCATTGGATTGAATAAAGATCTTCATCCTATTTTTCCAAAAACTGAAATTCTCCCCCTCAAACAAAGGAGGTCTGATTAACATGTTTTCCAGAAACCCTATCTCTAGATTACAAGCAAGAAACCCATTTACAATAGACAAATCAAAAACCAAAATTCAAAACAGAATTACAACTTCAAAGATTAAGAAAAGAAGTCACCTGATGATCCAATGAACAATATGCATATGAATGATTTCACCAGGTAGAAGAATGATTGCAACCTTAGAACATCACTTTCCTTAAGCTTTGAAAAAAGAAAATCTTGCTTCACTAATCTCTCAATAACCCATAAGTGTTTGGTGAAATCAAGAACTCAATGAACCCATAAAAATAACTACAAGAATGTTTAGAAAGCCTTAGAATGCTCAGTGTACGAATTAATCAAGTTGTCAAAAACAGCTGAGCATGAGTTCTATTTATAACAAGCTTTCTAACTATCAGTAATCGATTACATACGCTCCTGTAACCGATTAATTCGCATATGTAATCGATTATTTCAAGACTGTAATCGATTAAACTGTTCAATAGATGTTCTGGGTTTGAGCAACGAACAGAATAATCGATTATCCCGTCTGGTAATCGATTAAGACAGCAAGCTCCTATTTTTGAAATACACTATGTAATCGATTACGGATCTTGGTAATCGATTAAGTCAGGGAGCTTCATAAAACAATTTGTACTATGTAATCGATTACTACATTTGGTATTGGATTAATGCAGCAAAACATGTTAATCATAGGCATACAATGTAATCGATTACTATCTGTGGTGATCGATTAAGACAGAGAGATGATATTTCCTTTTTAGCCTATGTAATCGATTACTACTTATTGGTAATCGATTAAAGTATTCATTATATCAGTTTATATGAAATTATAGGTAAAATAATCGATTAATCCATTACGTAATCGATTACATTGTTCTTGAAAAGTTTTCCAGAAGGCACAAAGATCAAAATAATCAATTCTTATCTTAGTGTAATCGATTAAATCAGCAAGAACTTATTTTTCCAAAAACTTTGATTAAACTTGCCTAATTTACCAAATCTTGTATATATTAAAACTCAATTTAATTAACTTAATGAATGATATGAATGCTATGCACATGGATCATCAGAAAACACTTCTTCCTTTTACATTAATCACAAATCGATCTCCAAGTCTTCAAAGCAAGTTGAAAGCACAAAATACGCTCTCAATGACGGTGGCCCAGTCGTCAAAGGTGCCTCCAGTGACGACATTGTCATCGCTAGGCAATCCTAAGATACCAGCCACGTCTTCCAACGTGATGGTCATCTCTCCCTGCGTCATGTGAAATCTATGTGTCTCTGGTCTCCACCTCTCAACCAGAGCACTAATAAGTGCATGATCGATCAAAAAATTAATAATAATCAATATGTCTGTACAATTATAAACAAAATTTTTTTTGTAGTTTTTTGCAAACCCAAAATTTAATTTATAATTTTCAGAATTGCATACCTGAATATGTCGCATGCGCGCGACATGTAGGAATCCAGCCTGCCCTAACATTTCAGCAACGATGTCAGGTATATTGTCACAGTTTGGTCCCTCCACGACTTTATCACATCGAGTCTTCAACACTCAACATTTGTCCCCGATCCACATAGCCTGTGAAACGTGGGTGCATTGAGTACGCCTCCACAAAACACCCCACTTATACGGGGTAGGCTGACCAAGTCCGTTATTGATTGGATGTGACTCCATCTGGGTGATTGTTGATAAGCTGACCAAGTCCGCTCACTTCTTACTTGTTCGGACTGACTATACTGTAAAGAGGTTGGCTCAGCTATATGTGAGAGAGATTGTCAGACTACATGGTGTCCCGGAGAGCATTGTCAGTGATAGAGATCCAAAGTTCACCTCTAGGTTTTGGAGGCTCTTTAGGAGGCCTTTGGGACCCAATTAAGGCTTAGCACAGCCTACCACCCACAGATAGATGGTCAGACAAAGAGGCCTATCCAGGCTCTGGAGGACATGTTGAGAGCTTGTACTTTGGAGCAGGGAACTAGGTGGGATAGATACCTACCACTGGTGGAGTTCTCATACAATAACAACTTCCATGCTAGTTTGGGCATGACACCCTATGAAGCATTGTATGGTCGGAGGTGCATGACTCCTACTTGTTGGACTGAGGTAGGGGAGAGACAGCTTCTTGGACCTGAGATGGTTTATGACACTTCGGAGCAGATCCGTATGATCAGAGATAAATTGTTGTGGGCTCAGAATCGATAGAAGAGCTATTACGATAACAAGCATCGCCCATTGCAGTTTGATGAGTGTGATCATGTATTCCTGAGGTTATCTCCAATCGCAAGTGTAGGACGGACATTAGGCGTGAGGAAGCTCAGTCCTAGGTTCATTGGTCCTTACCAAATTCTCCAGAGAGTAGGACCAATGGCTTACAAGCTAGCTTTGCCTCCCCAGTTGTCAGGGCTGCATGATGTTTTCTACGTGTCACAGCCGAGGAAATATGTGCCAGACCCTTCGCACGTGGTGGAGCCTGACACCGTTCAGATTAGGGAGAATTTGACTTGTCCTACACGACAAACACAAATTCTTGACAGGATGGAGAAGAAGATTCAGAGTAAGACTATTCCCATAGTGAAGGTACAGTGGGAAGGGAGGACACCTGAGGAAGCGACTTGGGATCGTGAGCAGGAGCTTTTGCAGCTGTATCCCAAGTTGCTTGACAGGTATGACTTTGAATTTTGCGGACAAAATTCTTAAAAAGGTGGGTGAATATTATGACCAATTCCAAAAAAAAAAAACCAAAAATCTAGCGTGGTTAGTAGTGCAGAAGATGCACCAGATGGCCAATTTTTACTGGAATTTGGCGTGGTTAGTGTCATGTGGCGTGGTTAGCACCAGAAGCACGTTCAGACCGCTGATTTTTGGCATCAATAGTGTCATAAAGGCGCCATTAGCACGGGACGCGGGCTGGGTCACTATAAAAGACTCATTTCTCGCGATTTTGGGCTAGAAACCTCCATCTTCTTCCTCCTTCTTTGTTTTCCTCCATTAATGAACTAGAGAAGCTTCATAACTACTCAATCCTTGATCAAAACCGTTCGCATTAAACATGAAAGTTGAAGGGGACCACTCAGTAAGCTAGATTCCAACCTTAGTTCTTCGTGAGAACCATCAAATGGAGGGATCACGTTCTCTATGGAACTTCTCAAAGTTTCATTTTGTAAGAGAAAGTAGGCGTTTTAAGGACATTCAAGCTTGGAAAAGTCGTCCTCTAGCCTTCCTTGACGTTTTAGAGGTAAGAAACGCAAGTTTTACCGATTATTTGGGAATTTGTTCTTGAGATGAATAGTGACCCATTTGAGTTAGAGCTAAAATTAGGCTTGGATCTTTTGGAAAAGTATGCTTAGTAGGTTGTTGTGATGAAGGTTTAACCTTGAAATAGAACTTTCATGGACTTTGGAAATTGGGTTATGAGGAATGTATGTGTAGGATTAATGTTGGTTAAATCGATGATATTATAGTATGTATGAGCCTTAGTGTTTTCACAAGATGTGTTTAGGAGACTATATAAACTGTGAAAAAGTGTTGAAGTAACCGTTTTAGCCACTTTGATAATTGTCAAAATATGGTATGGTTAAAGCATTGAACTCTTTGAATTGGCTTATGAGAGTCTTAGAGAGACTCTAGGGTCTTGGTTAGGCCGAGATAGATCCTTTGGGGTTTGTAAGTCACCAATTAGGTGACTAGTCCTTATAACTTGAAAATAGTGTAATAAGGGGTTATAATGGAAGAGAATAGCGTTTATTTTCATTTTTTTAACAGTTGAAAATCGTTATTGATTACTTATGTGCCTTTGTATAGGGCGTGACACCGAGGGTGTCAGTGGCGGAGACCACAGTTTAGGGATTGGATAGCAGAGCATTGTTTTGCCAGGTGAGCTCTAGTTCTTGCGATTTTTCCCTCTAAGTTCCACCATACTCCGAGGGAGTGATAGTTGCATACATGATTCACATGCATTGAATTGGATGTTACAGCTTTCCTCATGATATTATGTATACATGTTTCTGTGTCTTGTGTATGGTTGCCTTTCGGATAAATATTCTGGCCAGTTGGATAGATATGAAACTCCCTGGGAGTAGAGCGCAACTCTTAGTTGGTTTGCTCACGTAAAAGGTGTATGATCCCTTAAGACCAGAGATAGGTGGTCTCGTCATGGTTGATGCCTATTCTCGGATGTGCCATATACGTGTATCCATGTGTAAAGGGGTAGCTCCCGATGGGATGACACGGGTGTGATTTTCAACATCACATTGGGGACTGAGACTCCCGATATTAATGATGGTGCTTCTTTGGCGGGCGTAGTACCACATATATACATTAGAGCTAAAGAGTTCTACGTGTTGTTGTGAGAGCCAGGACGCTTGGTGTTGTGATGCCTTTGATGTTATGTTATCATGAAAGTGAGCCAAGGGAAAGAGAAGCCTCCAAAAACCCTAAGCTTACTGAGATTGTCTCTCATCCCTGTTGGGGGTCTTATTTTGTAAGTGATGCATCTGATAGAGATAATGGGTCCCAGGACGGGAGGCCCCAATAGGATAGACTTTGTATAGCTGCTTGGGCAGTACTTTGAGAGCACTGTGGCTCACTGTTTTATGTATATGATATTATTTTGTACCCTACGAGAGAAGATGCAAGTGCATATATATTTTGCATCCTGTATGGATTGTGATGTATAGATGTATATATTTTGTACCTCTTAGGAGGATGTGATCTGTGAGATCATGGCACAGTGTGCCTATTCTTTTGTATAGCCATAGTGATTGTTTTTGACGATGTATATTTTATATATATATATATATATATAGATAGATAGATAGATAGATACATGTGGCTTTTGATTCTTCTGATTTATCTGTATGGACATTATTGTTTTACCTGTTGTCTTTTATATTATCTGGATCGTAGGGGCTTGTTGTGGTGTCTTGACATTCGCATATGTAATTGTGGATACTTATCATAGATGATGAATCAGAGATATGGTTTTGAAAGGAAATGACGATGATGTCATGCTTTTGAAAATGTTTATGTTGGTTTTAATTAATTGATTTTAAATTAATTATTGCGCTAATCTGATTAAGTAACTGTTAATACACCAGATGCATATGGGGGTGTTACAATTAAGAATTTAAGATTACATGTCTGTGAATGTTTAGTTTATCTAGTTTTGGTATCAACAACTTTTAATATATTATCACATGATTCAAATAAAAAATTATTAAATGGATTAAGTGTTCAAGACTTAGTCTAGGAGTATGGTTTCCTCTTGTTAATAATCTAGTTGAGCTTTAAGGCATTGCTCTAAAAAAGTACCTTTAATTTTCTATATTAGAGTGTTAGTGTTTGGATAAATGTGAATTTTATTTCCTATTTATTTGTATACTTTCCAAATTTAAAGTTGCAAGCAAGTCAAGCCCCACAAATCAAGAAATTTATTTGATCTTTCTGACTTATTAGTGTTAAAATCATGGCAGAATTGCCTCAATTTCATGTTGAGAGATTTGTCATCTCTTTAAAGTAGTTTCACTAATTTAAATTTAACATTATAGTCTACATTATAGGTCATGCTACTTGTGATATTGCGTTTTGTAGACCAAGTATTTTTTTCCCACTTTTTTAATGCCATAAATTTTAGTCATATTGACCCTCTGAGTTAAAGTAGTCAAAGAGTACATACATGTTCAACTTATTGGATTTTATATAAAAAAAAAAAAAAAACTATGTCAATTGGCTCAAGAAGTGGGTAATAATGAACAAGCTCTGCTTCTACGTTCAGCTGGACTATAAGCTTTATCCCATATGGTAATTCTCCATCTCTGGTCCATTTGTTCTTGTAGAATTTGCTTACACATTTCCATAAGTTTATAATTGTAACTTGTAAGGACTGCTCTATTCTTTTTTATCAATATGCACAAGAATCTTCACATTTTCATAATTTTTATGGAAAGGGCCTATGCAAAATATGACAAGGATGGTCGTTAAGTTATTTCTAATTAATAGTCATTAAATATTGAACTTCTTTATACTGATATGAAACTTTATTTAACTTAGTAGAATGTTCTTAAAAAATGGAGTCGTGTAGTAATGTGAATAATGTATTTGTAGATTATTTTGAATTTAAAACTCAAAAGTGTTATATATATACAACATTGGTTTTGACAAAACCGATGTAGTATGATATTTATAACATTGGTTTTTTTAGAACTGATGTAGTTTTTGCTTCTTTTTTTGTCTATTTACTATTATACTACATTGATTTTGGGAAAAATCGATGTATGATACTTACAACATCGATTTTGACATAATCGATGTAATATGGTACTTACAACATCAATTTTTTTAGAATCGATGTTTTTTTTTTTGTTTTACTATTATACTACATTGATTTTGGAAAAAAAATGATGTTGTATAATGGACTTCAACATCGATTTTCATAGTTGATGTTAAAAATGACATACTTCTAACGACAGTTATTTCAACATCTGTTCAAAACCAATGTTGAATGTCCAAAAAAATCGATGATAAATGTCAATTTTGTAGTAATGACTATAGATGGATATAATCCAAATTGGGCTTAAGACATATATAGATTGATCTAACCCAATCAATCAATTTTAATCAATTTTTCTTTATTTGGGTTTTTCAATTTTTTTACAATCTAAACCAACTTTATCATATTTAGGTTAGTTTGGATTAGGTTGTTAGAACAAAATAATAAAAAAAGAAGGAAATTATAATAAAATAAAAAATGTTGACAAATAATTTAAAAAATAGAATTATAATATTATACAATATAAATAATACAGAAATTATATATATATAAAATTAAAATGGTATAAGTTAATTTGAGAGATAAAATGATTATTTGAATCAGTCCTTTTTCTTTTTTATTTAACTAATATGGATTAATTAATTGAATCATCGAGTGAATCCAAACCCATATATACTCTCTTAACAATCTAAAAAAGAAAACAATTTGACAAACCAAAGTACAACTCAACCAACATAAAGAGAAAGTAGTCAAAATAATTTACCCATATATAAGACAATTTTTCCTCTAAATTATAGATAGAAAATGATATTTACATATGCTATATTAATACAACACTTTTTCCGAATTCATTCTTTTCAAAAGATACACTCCTCCTCCTCTCTCTTAAAGTCTAAACAAATGGTATTAAAAAAAAAAGTCTAAAAAAATTATTATGTGTAAATATCATTTCCCATTTTAAATAGTTAAAAGGACACTGAAAATTAGTGTCAGCTCCAATTTTTTTTTTTATCAATATATAAACTAACAAAATTTTCTTCAGCCATTACAGCACCATAGATACTCAACACATTTTTGAGGATCTGTGAAAAAAGCATTTACAATTTTAGTTTATGCTCATAAAGACATAAGAGTTGGTCTAGCTTGCATTACGCAAAACCAAGTATATATATATATATATATATGTGTGTGTGTGTGTTGAGAAAGACAGTCTCTAATTAGAACAACTTACCTGATTTTCCTATTGTTTCTTGCAAAGAAAGTTCTGCTAAACAAAAACCCTATGAACAAAAAAAGACTTCTTAACTCATGAGTTAATTAAATTTCTTATAATTAAATTTAGCTAGTTATATGATGCTTGGTTATATTATGTTAAGTTTTAGCAAAGGCCAAAAATTAGTGATATGATGCAAGATGTGTAGCCCTTGAGCATTGAAAACCAATTGTGGAGAAGTACAAGGGAATTGGAAAAGAAACTCTGCAGGGTTCTATTAAATGTTCTTCTGTGAACTGTTTAATCCACAGCGAAGCAATATATATTTATGTGCTCCCATCTACTTATTAAATCCTAGCCACATCTTCATTCGGTTCACTGCCTTTTCCATCAATTTTTTATTTGCTTGTTGACATAAAATAGAACCTCATATTGAGAGAGTTTTAGAAGAAGCTTATGAAATTTGTCATTAGCATGAGTGCAATTCATGATCCAGACATATAATTAATATGCGTGTGCCTATGGTTTGGGAACCTGATTTAGGATAGTAGATACTTATAAGACAGTCAATGAAATTGACCACCGTCCACCTCTTAATTATGGTAGGCATCAATATTTAATGTGAAGAGGAGAACTTTGTTTTCTGAATTAATGTTGAGTTACAAATCATAACAAACAAACAAAAGATAAACCATCTCGTTAGTTAATTCCCGTCAAAATCTGTTGGAACACGGGCAAAATACGTTTGATACAGTACTGTTAAAGCTTGTTATAGTATTATAGCTAACATTTTTTTTCTTCTTATTTTACAAAACTTTTGGTAAATGCATCCTTGTAAGATCTAGAAACCCCATATATCATCAGTACCAATTTCAAAATCCCACAACTCGGGCTGTGTTTCCACATCACTGCAGGACCCATTCACAAACCTTTTCAATCTCTCACTTACTTTGGTAGCTCCAAATTGAAGAAAAGACTGAGGAATCTGCATAAACCCAATAAGTTTTTTCAAAATTAGAGGAATATCACATGTTAATTAAGAAGAACAAATTAAGAACATTAAATATGAAGGAAAAATTAAGGAGATATAATATGTGTTAGATGATTAAGGGAGAAGGAAATAAGGGAAAGGTCGTAGGTTTAATCCCATTTGCTAACAAAATTAACATTTTAATAACTAACATTTACTCGATAAAAAAATAAATAAAGGAAAAATTAAACAACAACAACATGATACATACCTCAGCATGCACAACATGAAGCACTGAGTCTCCAGCGAGCGAGGAATTGGCACTTCTGACCTCAATTTTCTCTTCATGCAGCATTCGAATGATTTCATAGAAAATGAACTGGTGGTCTAGCCCACAAGTCAGAACAACTTGCAGAGAAGAACCCACTTCGTGAACCTCAAGTTGTGGCGATTTTGGGAAACCAGAAGTTGCAGCAAAATTGGCACTATTATTGGATAAACAACCACGGGATCTCTTTTTGATTCCCTGCAAATTCTCTTTCTTCTCCTGTGCCATCTTCACCTTTGCCTCCAAACTCTTGATGTAGTTGATTGCCTCATCCACTTGGTCAGGCAGTGGTAATGCTTCCTGTGTCGTCACCATACCAAATTAATAACATCATCCAATCAAATTCGAGGCACACAATACAATCATTCGGAGAAATACAGGTAGACTGTTAACCAATAAGAATTCTCAGTAAGTATGAGTTTTAGAGTAATTATTGTTAAAATTAATGAACAAATTTATCTCACATGATAAGATAACAATTGTAAAAAGTATTTACTCTTATAACTTGTCATTTAAGTTTTATAACCACCCTTTAAAGCATAATGCTAATAAAGGGGTTCAAATCTCATTCTAATTGGAATACATGCAAGAAATAATAACATTGGTAAAAAATTAAAAGAAGGAAATTATGTAACCTTGAGGTTATAGCCAGGGAGAAGAGAGTTGAGTTTGTTGTACAGGATCTTCATTTGATTTCTTCTGTTTTTCTCCACTATCCTTCTTTCAACCTTGGTTGAAGAAGATGGTTGAATAGTTCCAAGCTGATCCATTGAATGAAGAAGTACTTTAATTAATTTTCCACCAACCTGAGTTTAATTAGGAGTCTATAGAGAGTAAGATAGATGAATTGGCAAATGGTGTGTGCATGTGGGTATATATATTATGTGTAATAGTGATGTAATAGTAAGAAAGACTAGGGGATGTGATCATTGATGGCAACAAATGAATAAATGGAATGGTAAGGAGAAGTTGAGAGAATGGAAACGTCACTTTAATGATGTCACCATGTTGACTCTGCAAAATTCGAATCATTTTATTTTGCTATTGCTGTCCAAATACACACGTGCCTTTAATAAGGTACTTTCCTTGTTTCTGTCGTGAATGGTCTGCGTTACCGCGTAACCGTAACATAATAACTTTTGATACTGTATACTCTATAATGATGCATTTTTTTTTTATTTGATTTTGTCAACTTTTGGAATTATTCTATTATATTTGAGTTTTTTTTGAAAAGTTATTATTATTATTATTATTATTATTATTATTATTATTATTATTATCCTATTAACTCTTAAGAAAACATTATTTTTAGAAAAATATTTTAATTTTTATAAAAAAAATTAAATGACAATAACCAATATAAATGGACCTAGGCTGAAGACACAGTCAATTATCCCTTAGCTTCCAAAATTCGAGTTTAATTTTCATTGTATTATTTAATCAGGGTTTAATCTTATCCACATTTTTAATTTCAACTTGATCCAATCATAATATCAATAAAGGTTTTGTCAAATTACGTTATAGTTAATAATAGAATGCTTTTATATTTAAACAAAATATATAAATTTGCATATTCTAATTGAGTAAATTAATTTAAAAAATAAAAAATAAAAATAAAAATATTTATAATGTATATTTTAAAAACATACCAAATATATAATTATAACAGTTATTAAATTAAATTAAAAAGGTTTGATTTAATTTTCTAATTAAATTTATAATTTGTGTAAGTTTTACTTATATAATCTAGTCGTATTCAATTTGGATATTGGGTGCATAAATCTTCAAATTAAGTGCTTAATATCCGTGATTGATGAATATTAAATATTTTTGTGTTATTTTCTTTGTGTACTTAACCAATTTAAATGTGTAACACGTGTTATTCCTATTTTAAAAATTAAACTAATAATTCAACCAATAAAAAGAGAAATTTTTAAATCCAGTTGGGTTATAGCATATTAGTAGGGTTGATATTAACGTGAAATATTCATAAGTTTTGTGAGGTCTTTTCTCAATAATTTTTAATTATTAATACGTTTGAACACAAGAACCTTATTTAAAATGATTGAATTTAATTTTATTCGAACTGATAACATGTTGATATATA
>PYAF01002115.1:630733-643740 GCA_007407185.1 Glycine tomentella
GATCCCATCACTGATATTCAAGAGATACCTATTCTATTCCAAGGGTTTTATCCAGTTACTCATATATTAATAATAATATCGAGACAAAATATGAAACAAGATAAAGAGCGCTTATAATTTATTCATGACAATATGAAAAGTACATGTACATCCTAATCTAATGAAAAGATTGTCTCTAGGACATCCATATACTAACAATTATGTCATGCAATGGATGTCGATGATAGTCCAAGGAGGCTTCCGAGATAACTGAGACATGATAATTAATTATCTAATTCAAAACTATTTTTATTTTTTTGACTTTTTTTGTTTTGTATTTATTAAATTATGTTTTATTATGTCATGCAGTATTTCACAGATGACAGAACACTAGAACCCGAGACATTGAAGGCTATTAGGGTTCAATGGGCGAAACTTTATCTTAAAATTAGAGATGACATATTAGGATAGGTGGTTAAGGGATTTTTAAAATAGTTGTACAAACATTAGGTTAGGAAATCATTTTTATGTACATTGACACTATTGAATTTTATTTGTTATTAAATATTATTTTATTGTATTGTATTCTGAAATTGGCACATGTCTGATATTTAATTTACAGGTTGAAGAACTAGTAAAATTTTTAAAAAATAGACAAAATATTGAAGAAAAACAACATCGGTTTCCTTAAGAAAATTGATGTTAACATAGACTACAACATCGGTTTTCAGGCAAAACCAATGTTAACCAACACTACAACATCGATTTCCAACGAAAACCGATGTTGATCTCATGTAACAACATCGATTTTCATTGGAAATCGATGTCTCTATCTATGTAACAACATCGGTTTAACTAGGAAAATCGATGTTGTTACATACAAAGGGACATCAGTTTTCCAAAGAAAACTGATGCTGTTACATGATATCAACATCGATTTTCATTGGAAACCGATGTTGTAGTGTTGGTTAACATCGGTTTTTCCTGAAAACTGATGTTGAAGTTTCAGCTTTTAGATTTTTTTATGTTTTTATTATTTGATAGCGACATCGATTTTTAATGAAAACTGATGTTGTATTCTTTCCGTTGACATCGATTTTTAAAACC
Organism: Glycine tomentella; assembly: GCA_007407185.1. Lineage (NCBI taxonomy): Eukaryota > Viridiplantae > Streptophyta > Magnoliopsida > Fabales > Fabaceae > Glycine > Glycine tomentella. The sequence goes on from PYAF01002115.1 coordinate 631,820, forward strand.
GATGTTAACTTCCACACTTTCAACGTTGCCTGATTCAACATCGGTTCAAAATCGATGTGGAATGTCAAAAATAACCGATGTTGAAAGCTGTGTTTCTAGTAGTGAACATTATTTATTGTTAGTATTTCATTTAAATCAATTTCCTTGATTTACTACGTATTAAGTGATTTCATTTTAATTTCTTTGACTTATGAAAATGTTAACTACTAAGTGATTTTTTCTCATAACTTATGATTCTTTGCTCCTGATCTAATGGTGCAGAAACTTGATATATATTCAACCATTAGTTTTAGGGCATCTTGAGACCAAAATCCCTTGCCTTTTCTCTTGAGCCAAAATGTTAAGAAACGCTTCTTCTTTGTTTGTTAAAAAAATGCTTCTTCCTTGTCTCTAAAAAAAATGCTTCTTCCTTTTCTCTCAAAGTTGTCATTTTTGGTCATCAACAAAGAGCAGAGAATGAAGTAGAGTGGGAGATTAAGTGAGCCTGATAACGAGGGGGACTTATAGAGCTAGGTGAGGAGGAATCGAAGAGTGAAGTAGGAAACCCATGGAAAGCGTTACTTGTGCATTTTAGAGTTCTAAGGTGCAGAATAGGACATTGATGAAAGGAAACCAACCGTAGTAAAAGGAAACCAGTTGTCGGAGAAGGAAATGAGTCATCAAAATGGAGAAGACTTGATTTTACTTAAACCATTTAAACCGCCCTAATCGTTATTTTTTTGCCAATTCATTCGATTTTGAGTAGTTTATTGCCACAACGGTTTTAGGGGTTAGACGAATCGGAAAGTTGATTGTTTCCTTGTTGAACTAGTCTGGTCTGATTTTCAAAACAATGGTAAAATTCTTCTATTTAAATACAAATTGTTCATAGGGGTTAACATTTTGTCATCTTCAGCAAATTGTTCTTCCTGTTAAAGTATGGATTTTATCTGATAGAATGACTGAGATTATTTCTTTCTTTTATTATCTTTGTTTTTTATTTTGCTTCTTTTTCCTTACTCTGACTTGAAAGCCTAAACACCCTAATCTAATTTGATCAACTTGTCTCTCTTCCATTCAACATATTTCATTCAAGGTCGCACCATCCCACCTCTTCATCCCTAAACTTCTTTTTTTTCATCTCCCAAAAACCACCACCACCCACCATCAACCTCATTGAACCAACAAGTCCAACACCACAACCAACTACCGTCAGATTTGCCACCCAAAACCACTAACCATAAACCCTCACACCACTACAAACCTATCAAGCACCACCACTCCCGCATGACCAAGTCGTGATTATACCCTTTGTTACCCACAACAAGAAAAAAAATGCACATGAGCCATGTATATCAATCCACGATCAACCTACGAAAACCTTATCCACCATAACCAGTCGTGATCCACACAGATCTCGATATCGAGCGTTTTAGATCTTGATCTTGATCTGGTAAGATGCTTGAGAGGGTGACGACTGATGTTCGCTTAATCGTGTGGTCGTTCTACACAGAGAAGAGGATGAACGCAACATCCATGGCGGTGCCTGCCATGTGAGTGTGGTGCACATTTTTGGTTTTAAGTTTTGAAACTCACGGTGGTTAGTGGCGAAGCCACCAAAAAATTTTACCCCATGTCAAATTTTAAGTAGTGCCAAATTTTATTTTTAAACCTATAATGTTACTGGTAGTGCCATGGCCATTGCTGGTTTGGCCATGGCTCTGCCACTGACGGTGGTGCTCACCATGCCGTAATTTGGTTTTAATTTGAAATGTGAGAATTATCATTTTGGTTTCTATTTTTTACTTTTTTTTATTGCTTTTACCCTTTGGTTGAATCTTTATACATTTGTGTATGTCTTGATGCTTCAAGCTTCATGTTCTTCTTCTTCTTCTTCTTACACAAACAAAAAAAGATACAACCAAATAGGTAAAGCAAAAAAAGAAAAAACCAAAACAACAATTCTCGTGTTTCATATCAAAACCAAATCTAGGCTGAGCACCATCATGAGTTTCAAAAATTGAAACCAAATCTTGGAACCACACTCACATGGTGAGCACTGCCATGGACGTTGTGTTCGTCCTTTGATCTATGTAGAGTAACCACACAATCAAGGGAACACCATTTGTCAACCTCTAAAGCATCAGACCAGATTGAGATATGAAACTTGATCTAAAATGAATTACATCAAGATCTGTGGAGATAGTGGTTGATTATGGTAGGTGAGGTTCTCACGGGTTGATGGTGGGTTGGTATACGTGGCTCGAGTATGAGTTGTTTATTGTTGTGGGTGACGGAGAGTAGAGTCACAACTTGGAAATGCCATAGTACGGTTATGCTGCTTTATGGGTTTGTGGTTGGTGTTGTTGGGTGGTAGATTTGAGCGGTTATTGGTTGATGGTGGGTGGTGGTGGTTTTGGTAGATGAAAAAGAAGAAGGTTAGGGATGAGGAGGTGAGATGGTGCGACGTTGGGAGAAAGATGTTGAATGGAAGAGTGAGAAGTTGAACAAATTTGATTATAGTGTTTAGGGTTTGAGGTTAGATTAGGGGAAAAAAATCTCAATCATTCTATTAGAAAAATTCAATAAATACTTTGAAAGTGAGCTCTAATTTAGTAATAGAATACAAAAAAAAAATTTTATATTCATATTAGTTCTTTTGTATCAATTATTTAATATTAAAAATAAGTTCTTATGTTCATCTTGAAAATATTGAATTAATAGTTACCACTAATTCTTCACCTGCTATAAAATTTTTAATTAAATATTTATTTTGTTAATATAAATATATTGGTTGATGTATTTTGAGAGTAATTTTTATTTCAGTATAACTAATTGAATTAGCCATCAAATATTTTTTGAATATGTATACTTATTGTATAGTTTTTTTTAGAGTTTCTATGGTTCCCATACTAATTTGGGGGTATTGATATTGTTGTTTTTTTACCAATAAGAATTAAGTTGTATTATTATATTTGTTATTTTAAAATTTAATGATAATTTTTTTATATATTGCAATTTATTCTTGTATAATCAAAATATTTTTAAAAAAGAAATTGAACTTTTAATTTTCACTAAACCAAACATTCTGATTCAAACTAAAAAAAACACTTTGCATACATACCCACAATACGGTTGAAACCAAGACCTCAACAAACTCGTATTCCAGTTCAGTCTGGCTTCCTCCTTCAATCTTTCTTTAGTACCACCACCAATGGCGACACTCCCTAACAGATTCTATCGCAACAAACCCTTTAATCTCGGTGAAGCATCCAAGCGAGGCTCCACACCTTGATTGATTCAAGTTGCTAATTAATAGACATGGCAGCGGAACCTGAATTTGTGGGTACTCGCTCAAATACGCCCCGATTTTAACTAGGAAAAACCAAGTTTATCGGGTTCGGGATCGGTTTCAAGTTTTCCCCGATAGCCAAAAGTGAGGGTGGGGGCGGATATGGGATTACTGATACCCGCCCCGCACCTGCCATACTAAAATTTACAAAAATACCCTTATATATATAAGGAGAAAAACCAAAAACCAAAACCCTAAGTCCCTAACCCTTACCTCACTCATTTCTCACTTTCCATGGCTGGACCCTGGACGACACTCACAAAAGCTTTTCTCTCACCCACAACACTAGAATTCTCTTTCTCTCTCTCGTGAAGTGCAGATCTTGATCCTCATTGTCTCGCTCTCGTGAAGTGCAGGTCCCTAACTATTTTTTTATTTTTCTTTTTTTTATAAGCCTCTTCTTGCTTTGGGGTATCCTTTGTAAGTTTCTAAGAACTATTTATTAAAGTAATGTTTTTGCTTCATGCCTTCATTGGGTGTCTGGGGTCGTAAAAAGGCTGTTACTTTTGCTTTGGGACGCTGCTGTTGTTGTTTGTGATCAGCTATATGTAGCTTGCTTTGGGATGCTGTTGTTGTTGTTTGTGATGAATTGTACGTAGCTACATCTCCTTTCTATCCAAATTTTAAATTTTTTTATGATATTATTGCAGTCATTTTTTATAAGATTTTTTTGCAATGGCACAGATGAATTATTCACTTGTTTCTTTATTTCCTCTTCAAAGCACTACACACTCTCCTTTACCACATAAGATAGTTGCATAGCACACTATGTGTTTGCGAAAATGTGCTAATGATGTTTTCCAATTCTTGTAGACTGTGACCTGAAAATGAAAGAAACGTTGTTTTGTTTACATTCAGGTAACCACTTGGGTGATTTAGACTCCTGGCTCAGCTGCTTCACCAAGTTAAATCAACTCTTCGTCCCTTAAACAGTCTGTTACCTTACCCGTATCCATCACAAGTGTTTTACTTGGTAATTGATATATGAAAAATAATGATGGGTCATGAACTATGAAGATATATGCATATTGTGCATCTTTGTTTGACTAATTAAGTTTCCATTATGTGTTATTTTCATGATTGTTTTGTTTGTTCTGTAAAATGGTTTTTTAGGAAGAGGTTGGATAGTTTCTCTTACTCCATGGATCTTCAGGATTTCCTCCTTCGTGCTCGAGTCTTGAGGCTTGGATACTTCTCTCGTTAATTTACCTCTTTGAGTTTTCATTTTCGAGGCTTCTTCAATGGTAAGTCATTTCACCTAGTAATATGGTAAGATCATTTTTTTTTCTTTCCCAATAGTGGAACTTAACTTTTTTCTTTGACTGGGATTGAGGACCTGATTGAACTCTATGATCAATGTGGAAGGATAATCAATGCACTTCCAATGTTCATAAATTTTCTATTTTTTAGTATAGAATATAGGCATGGAATTCCTTCTAGGACTCTATTTTCTTTTTCTTCTATTGGGGTGTGTGTTCTAAGGGTATTCCCAAATTGACAATAGAAGATTAGTCCATCCAAGGCATAAAGATTACAATCATGGTGTTTGCCTCTTCCAACAAAGGCTTTTGCTCCATAAGAAACGAAATGTTGCTTCAAAAACCATTTCTATTTTAGTTTAGTCTCTATGTTACTCCAAGAACCTTGATTCTGCAAATAGAAAGCTATTTGAGATCTGAGTTGGTTAATCTTAGAGTGTAATTTAGTCAACACAAATTTCTCTTCATTGCATTGAGCCATAACCAAGATGAATGTTAATACATGCAGTAAATATGGTGACAGGGAATATGTATGCTGCATTATTTAAGGTTTCTTCATTATAAAAATGAACTTCACAATTCTGGTTAATAAATTAGCTTATTTTTATATTATACCACAGATCCACAACTATTTCACAAGACATGCAATTCTTTCAATCCATCCATTAATCTTGTGTTGAATGTCAAGAGTTGGTGTGAACACTATTATTTTGTCATATAGCAAATACAAAATACTCTTTGGATTAACAATATTTTCATTTTCTAAAGTTGGTACTTATATTAATTTTTAAGTATCAATTATTGATTTTCATTTGGTTAAGCTTAATACAGTACATATATCTAGTTAGTTTATGTCCTTTAACTTTTATTGAAACTCAACCAAGTAGCAGAAATAAAATTATGCTGGTAGATATTATTATTTCAACTTGGTGTTTCTTGACTGTAATTTTACTGTTTTTATCATCTGGTGGCTCCTTAAAGTTGGACTTGTATTCAATATGATTATTATTATAAAAAAAAGGTTAGTCGTAGCAAATGGTGTATCTTTCACTTTTTTAATCAATTCATGAATTTGAGTGACTTTTTCATTCCCATGCCCAACATCATGTTCCAGTTTTGGCCTAACATTAAGCTACTGATCATCTTCTGCCTCAGCACGCCAGACTTTGGATGAGCTTCTTATGCCTATAATAACCTTATCTGCACTTGTTTTGTAATTTTTAACTTATAATCCCATATTTTGAATGTGTGTTTGTTATTATTTTTTTGGTTATGTAATTATCATTTTGTCCAATTTTTTCAATAACAAAAGCTATATTATTTTTTTATTCAAATAGCTGGGGCGGGACAGGGAAAACTTGACCCCCAACGAGGGTGGGGATGAGGATGATTTTTAAAACCCGACAAGGATCGGGGACGGGGGCGCGGATGGGGAATGCAATATCTGCCCCCGCCCCGCCCCGCCCAGTTGCCATGCCTAAGCTTGAGGGATATTAAGCTCAAACACTATGTATTTTTCTTTATATCATTTGAATTGTTATTCTATTATAAACCTAAAGGAGACTTGATAGAATAAATTGTATTTTTTATCAAGTGTTGTATATTAATTGTTGATATAAGAAAATATCAATGATATTGTTAATAGAAGTGCATTAAAAATTTTGTTTAATCTTTTAATGTGTCTTTTAAAATTACAGGGAAAAAAAATAAAGAGCATAGGTCATATTTTTTTTAAATTACATTTTACATCGGTTATGCAATAAATGATGTAGAAAATAACTATACAACATCGATTACAAAAAAAAAATGATGTGAAAAATTCAACATCGATTTTGTCTAAAACCTATGTAGAAAGTATTTTTTCCACATTAGTTTATATTAAAAAAACCGATGTTGTTTTTAAAATTTTACATCGGTTTTTATAAAAATCGATGTTTTTTCATAATTCAACATCAGTTTTTATAAAAACTGATGTTGATTTTACATTTTTTTATTAATTTCTTATTATACAACATCTATTTTTTAAAAAAATTGATGTTGTGCAGTTATGTTAATATCGGTTTTCAAAAATCAATGTTAACATTGATACTTTCAACATCGGTAGTTTCAACATCGATTAAAAATCGATGTTAAAAGTCCAAAAAAATCGATGTAGAAAGCCTGTTTTCTAGTAGTGTCTGTAAATCACTTTACATTATTGTCCATTACATAACTATTTGTTTTATATTGATGTATAATTTACTTTATTTTGAAAACAATAGGCATATGAATGACCTATGTCTACAATCGAATAATGCCTATGTGTATGGATACCTTGAACCATTGTCCATACATAGATGAGGATAATCGCAATTTGAATCCGAAGACTATATTAAGAAATGGATGGAAAGTTCACAAAAACATGTCTACCTTGCAGCATACTTGAATAGGTAAGTAAAACTGTACAAATCAATTTAAATAATGTATGCACTATAATAACTTAATGTTCTCCAATGCAGTGCACATTGACAACTTATCGTTATATGTCCTAAGGACAATGTTGTCGTGTGGTTCTGTTCGTTACAAAATAAGTTCGATAACTAGTTGAAAGACACTATTAACAGGTTGGTTGTAATTTGTAAGGTATTTACTTTATTATTTCTAAGACATTAATATGTTAATTGTACAATAAAATGCATGTTTCTCTTAACCAGTGCTTTGAAGGGATTCCACGATATTCAAGGAACTAAATTCAAGGTTTTTACTAAAAATCGATGTTGTTACATAATTTAACATTGATTTTTAGTAGAAATCGATGTTGTTGCATGCATATTTTACATTTCTTTTTGTTTATCTTATTAGCAACATCGGTTTTTAATAAAAATTGATGTTGTATACTTTTGTCAATATTGATTTTGAAAAATCGATGTTAATGTTATTACTTTAACGTAGGTGGTTTTAGTATCGGTTAAAAATCGATGTTAAAAATTCAAAAAATCGATGTTAAAAGACTATTTTTGGTAGTGCTGATGATGTTTGAGTTTGAAATGTTCAGGCGTTTAAGGTTCTAGCTTAGCACAAGAAAGGTAAGGAAGTCTCCCATGGTGAGAGAATGAATTTTCACCATCAGATCAATTAATTTAAAAATCAACGATCTAAATTTTTTTATTTTATATTTTTTTTCAATCACTTACCTACCCTCTTCCCTTCCAATGTTCGACCACACACGCTTATAGTTCCTGTAACAACGTCGACTTTGAGTTTGTCACTGCTCATCATCTTCTCTTGGTTATGCAGTGCCCCCTTTGCCTTCTTTATCACATCCCTACCATGGCATGAAGTGGTAAACTCCCAAATTTTAAATTAAAGATACAAAAATTAAAAGTTAAAAAGCTAATCAAGTACCCTTCAAGTCAACAACAACATTGTAGAATCATTAGCAAATAGATTAATCAAGGCGAGGCGCCCTGGCGGTGGTAGTGAGGATGGACTGAACGAGAAAGCCAGGCTGAATTGGAATGTGAGTTTATTGAGGTCTCGGTTTGAACCGCATGATGAATATGTTTGCAAAGGGTTTCTTTAGTTTGAACTAAAATGTTTGGTTTTGTGAAATTACAAAGTTCAATTTCTTTTTTTTAAAATTATTTTGATTATACAGGACTAAATTGTAATATATAAAAAATTACAATTAAATTTTAAAATAAAAAATATAATAATACAGTTCAATTCTTATTGATCGAAAAAACAACAATACCAATACTCCCAAATTAGCATGGCGCGCACCGTAGAAACTCTCTAGTTTTTTTTCATATAGCATCCAGTCACTCAAGTAACAACTATTTCTTTGACGTGAAGGTTGAAGTATTTTAGGTTTGATATCTTTAACTCACGATAAAGATATTTCTTGAATGATGAATTGGTGCAAAATAATCAGTTTTTTTTTATATGGTAGAAATTAATAAGTTTTCTACGCCTGTATTAATTCATCCTACCTATGGCAATTTTGCAAAGTTTTGACACTAACTAATAATAACATGAAACTTGAAATTTGTTCTTCAAATTTTGATATGAACCAAATGAAGGATATTTACGATGCTTCTAAACTTTATACATATTATTATGATATTTGTAAAGAAATTGTAAATATGATACTAAAATTTTCCTATTTGTTAGTTTTTAATATGGATTCATGTTTTCTTGAAATAGTTAAACGTATACTTAAAATATTATCATATATCAAATCCTTATATTAAACTAAATATATAATTATTTATATACGTTATGACATACAAATTAAAAATTTAGTCCGTCCTCACCAAAATATCCATCCATGCATCGCACTAAGTTTTAATATGTAGTAGGCACAGAAGCCGCCGTAACAGCATATACATGTGTCAAATATTAAACTAGTGCTTAGTGTTGGTTTATCAAATGTAATCATTTCCTTACAAAATTTTACTTGTAGTTGAAATTCTAATTTATAATGGATATCTTTTTCGAGTTTTCAAATTATTAATGAGTAGATCCATTAAGGTGATTACGTAGATCGGAAAATCGTTTTTAAACAACAGCAAACACGTGCCCTCTCTTTGCAAACACTAAACATGATAATAAATTTAAATGGAAGGATAAACACTTAAATTAGTGTTCCAAAATATGTTCCAATGATGATAAATTGATTTTTAAAAGATAAAAAATATAAATTTAATTTTATCATTAGATTTGTAAAATTATTTTTATCATTAAATTAATTTTATTATTAAATTTGTGAAACTATTTTATCATTAATTTATAATATTTAAGAATCAATTTAATAATAAGTTATATTTTTCGAGTACTTAATATTAAGTTACAAAGTTTAAATATCAACTTATTATCAAATTATCTACAAAATTATTTTTTACATTTTATACACATTTAATAATTAAATTTAAGTTTTTTTTTATCTTGTAAAAACCAACTTATCCGTCTTTCACATTTTTATGAAAGAATTTAGATATTTAGTTGAATGTAATCATATTCTTGATATATGCAGCTTCGCTCCATTCAAATTTCCATATTGACCATAACGAGGAACATTTGGTTTGACAGGATTGGAATTTTTCAGATATGTGGGGGTTCGAGGGTGGAAGCTTTTTAACCTTTTTAGTACCTTCACAGTATGTATTTTGTTTCTTTTAAGTAAATTATTAATATGTATGGTAATTTCTTAATTTATTTTTTAAATAAAAATAAGAAAATATTAAATAAAAATAATAAATAAGAGAGCCAGTATTGTGAGAGTATAAAAATAGATTTAAATATAATTTAGTCTGTGTAAGTTTACTCCTTTTTAATTTTGATCCGTATATTTTTTTTTTCATTTTTAGTTTTAGTAAATTTATGTTTTTTCTAATTTTAATCTCTAAAGAACGAATTTATAGAAACTAAAAATTGAAATTAAAATTTTAAAGAGATAAAAATTAAAAAAATTTGCGGTGACTAAAAATAAAATAAAAAATTATAGAAACAAAAATTAAAAAACATGAACTTATAGAGGCTAAATTCATACATAAAAAATAAAATAAAAACTCCTTGAGGCAGATGTGTAGTTACTCCAAATTTGGCCTTTGATTAATTTATATAATTAATTATCTGTTATTTATATCTTTACTTAAATATGTTTTGGTTTTGCTAAATATTATCAATGTTTTATTTTTGGTGGTCGTTAATTTTTAAAAGTAGGAATTCAATTTCATATTTTTTCACAGAATTCTATCAATTCTCTTTTTATCTTATTTAGTAAGTATCATGTATACTTACCCGTTAATAACAATTGCGTATACCTACCAATCTCTAGCTGCAGTTATTTCTCAAACTTGTTATATTAGTAAAATAAATATCCACTGTAAGTTGATATTACCTACTAGGGGAACAAGATCACTATTTACTAAACATTAACCAATCAAGCCAACAGCCGCGTAAGGTAAGGTTTTGTATGACAGTGGAAAACTACCTAGTTTTTTATTTGCTCTTTTTAAGAAGATATTTCTCACTTTGGATAAACATATTATAGAGATTAAAGTTAGGATCCTCGGCATGACTTAATTATGTCCTGTTTGTATTAAAGTTAGAAGTATTTTTTACAGAGAGATCTACTGAGGAAAAAAACTTTATATTTTTAATAAAAAAAATTCTCAAAAATACTTTTATTGTATTCAAACAGATTTTTAACCTTAAACTTTCTACTCAAGCTTATCTAAGCAATGTTAATTTAATTAATTTATGCTTCTTAGGTTTGTGCGATTTACAAGTCAATGTAGTGTGGTAGTTCTAAAACGAATTCTTATAGGAATTCATTTTGCTTGATTACGACAAGCAAGTTCAGTGCTTCGACATGTGTATCATTTTGGTATGGAATAAAAAATACGATCAAATATCACACAATGGTAAAAAATTGAAGTTGTTCTTATCCTAAGTGCTTATTCCTCATCGGTTAAATGATGAGACTTAGTGGAGATTAATAAAGGGACAATTAATAAAATAAACAAAAAAAACCTTTTTCTAAGAACAGGTGTCTATTAAATTCACGAAACGTTCATTATGACTGAAAGAAGCAATTTTCCTAGAAAGAATATGGCATGCAATTTTGTCAAAAAAATAAAATAAAATAATGGCATGCAATATGCATGCATTTTTATAACAGAGAATTTTTCTTCTTTTTTTTACATGATCATAGAATTTTGCTATATGCGATATGGATATATTATATAATAATAACGTCGTACACTCTCAGTTATTAGTTTTCAAGGAGTGGGGGGCATAGCTGCCTATAAGAGTAGTTAGGGATTCCATTCATATATAAGAGAGGTAAAACATAGAAATAGTAAAATACGAAACTAAAAAATTCTCGTATACATTTGGTGGCAATTAAATTGAACCCGATTTGATGGGGCAGTCCGAACAACCCAGAAAAAAAAAAAGTTGGATTGAACCCTTAATGTCCAAAAAAACATTTTAACCAATAAAAAAGATATCATGCTTAAAATGAATTGAAAACTACATATATTGAATAAGTATTCAGACAAGAAAAGAAGGCGAGCACCTAGTGCGACATACCCTATGAAGCTGAGTACCCCATCTCCCACTATTGGGGGGTAACTACTAGTTTTGGCATGTTGGGGGATATCATTATTGTCGAACCAAATGCTTATATTGCATTTGCTGGTAAAAGATTAGCCATATGCTTACATATTTCATACAACATGTCTTGATCTTCAACATATACAAGTGATGAGTATCATCCGGCCACAATTATAGTCAATAAACCCGCTTAAGAATAATAACTTGGTCAAAAGCACCTAAACAAGATT
>PYAF01002115.1:658646-687406 GCA_007407185.1 Glycine tomentella
GTTATTTGTACAGTTTTGTACCTAAACAGAGATTATGTATATTCACCATATGATATGTACAGTGTATTTGATGATGAGGACATTTGTTGATGTCACTCTTATATATGTGCTTCCAAACTGCTTAGAACTCTGATTGTTTATTTGCCTGTCCGTGATTATATGTGGTAATGACCCTCATGAGGAAGGGGGCGTTACAAATAAGATAAGGTGAGTGGACCACCTTATGTGGTTTTGACTTAGTCAATCAATAGAAAATAAACCAACATTCTCCCACTTGGTCCACATATCTCATCATTCACTTTAGTGAGAAATAAAATACCTGAATCATGACGATAGTTCCTCTAATATATACGCGAGTAGTATCTTCCATGTATTACATTGCATTATATTTCTCAAGCCCATACAACTTAATGAATAACCCAATGTTTATTCTAGGTCCAAACTTAATTGATGTTTCTCAGAATAAATAACTGTAGATGCGCATAAACTGAATGAAAAATATCACAACAGAGTTTCTTAATATCATTTTTACAATAAAAATCATATATGAGAACCAAATCTCATCCTTTCCAAATGTTCCTTAAATTTAAATGGTGGCATGCCCTAAAGGATCGACAATCATTAATTCAGTGCTAATGTGCTTAATAACCACTGTATCGTATGGCTAGATACTTAATGTCGATGTCCTTGCTTCGACTACAACTTTTGTTATTCTTAGCCATGTAAACAACATCTGAATTATTACAATATATCTTCAATGACTTAGAAATGGAATTCATAACTCTAAGCCCAGAAATGAAACTCCTTATCCATACACCATGTAAGGTAGCCTCAAAACAAGAAACGAACTCAACCTATATAGTGGAAGTAACAGTCAATTAAGGTCTGTCTGACACTTCTCCAAGACACAGCTCCATGGGCTAGCATAAAATATATCCCAAAGTTATTAACTTCAACGCAGCCAGCCTAGTCTGAATCTGAGTATCCAATCACTTCCAAGTTGTCAGTCCATTTGTACATCAACATATAGTTTTTAGTTTCCTAAAGGTATCTCATCACTTTCTTTGCAACTTTCCAGTGGTCTAAACCTGGGTTATTTTGATATCTCCTTAACACTCCAATCGCAAAAGCAATATCAGATCTTGTGTAGACCTGAGCATACATAAGGCTTCCAACAGCTGAAGCATAAGGAATGTTCTTCATTTGTTCCCGCTCAAGACCATTTTTCAGGCACTAGCTTAAATTAAACCTGTCACCCTTCACCATGGGAGCTACACTTGGTGAACAATCACTCATTCTAAATCTTTCCAAAACTTTGTTAATATAGGTCTTTTGAGACAAACAATGAACACCTTTTACTATGTCTCTTTATGCCAATAACGTAAGAGGCATCACCCATATCCTTTATATCAAAGTTCTTAGCGAGAAATTATTTCACCTCATATAACAAAATCCTTGTCATTGGTTGCAAGTAAAATATCATCTACATATAAAATAAGGAAACAAATTTTGCTCCCACTGACCTTCTGGTATATACAATGATCCATAACATTTTCTACGAAACCAAATGAAGAAATAACATCATGAAATTTTAAGTACCATTGACGGGAGACTTGTTTCATATATAGATTTCTTAAGCTTGCATACAAATTGCTCACCCTTAGAGAGGAGAATCCTTCAAGTTGTTTCATATAAACCTCTTCCTCTATGTCTCCATTGAGAAAAACCATTTTCACATCCATATGTTGCAACTCTAAGTCAAAATGTGCAACCAGTGTCAGAATGATGCGAAGAGAATCTTACTTAGATACAGGAGAGAATGTCTTCTTGTATTCGATTCCTTCCTTTTGATTAAATCCCTTGGCTACGAGTCTTGCTTTATATCTCTCAATGTTGCCTAAATGAGTATTTCTTAGAAAGACTCATTTACATCCAATGGCTTTTGCACCATCAAGCAACTGAACAAGATCCCAGACTTCATTCGATGCCATAGAATTCATCTCATCTTTCATATCATCATACCACAAGTTTGATTCTTTAGAACTCATGGCTTGTGAAAACGTTTCAAGATCATTTTCAGCTCCAATAGTATAGTCAGATTCCTGTAGATACACAACAAAATCACTCAATATCGCTGATTTCTTTATTGTGGTAGATCTCCTTAATTTTGCTTCATTATCTTCTTAAGGAACTTGTTGTTCAATTGGTTGATCAACAATTACTTCTTGCTCCTCATGAACAACTTGATCTACTAGACTATCAGCAGGTTGTGGATCTTGAATGATAGGTTGCACAACACCAGGTTGAGCTAAAGGATATTGTTAATAACAACCAATCTAAGATTTGAAGTGGATGATTGAGTAATTGAATGATCTTTCTCAGAAACAAAATCTCTGGATTAATTGCTCTCACCAATCAAGTCATTCTCAAAAAATTCAATATTTCTTGATTCCACAATCCTTGTACTATGAAATGGACAGTAAAAATTGTATCCCTTAGACCTTTCAACATATCCAATGAAGTATCCATTAATGGTCCTTGGGCCAAGCTTCTTTTCTTGTGTGTTATATATTTTCACTTCAGACGGGCATCCCCAAACGCGTACATGTCGCAAACTCAGTTTCCAACTCTTAAATAACTCAAATAGAGTCTTAAGGACAGCCTTAGTTGGAACTCGATTCAATATGTACATTGTCGTCTTCAGTGCTTCAGTCCACAATGACTTAGGAAGCTTGGAACTATTAAGCATACTTTGCACCATATCCATTAAGGTTCGGTTTCTTCCTTTTTGCCACACCATTCTAATCCGGAGAACCAGGCATAGTGTACTGGGCAACAATCCCATGTTCTTGAAGAAACTTCGCCAATAGACCAGGTGCTAGTCCGTTCTACGTGTATTTACCAATATTCATCACCTCTATTGGATTTCACGATCTTAATTTTCTTTCCTCATTGTTTCTCCATTTCGGCCTTTAAAACTTTAAAGGCATCTAAAGCTTTATCTTTAGAGCGAAGTAAGTAGAGATACATATATCGTGAATAATCGTCTATGAAGATGATAAAGTATTTCGGACTACTTGCGTCCATATCTGGACAACAAATATCTGTATGTATGATTTCTAATAGATTTGAGCTCCTCTTTGCACCCTTTTTAGACTTGTTAGTTTGCTTACCCTTAATGCAATCTATACAAGTATCAAAATCAACAAAATCCAAAGCACTAAGTACCCCTTCATTTACCAATCTCTTAAGTCTTTCGATAGAGATGTGTCCTAATGTTAGGTGCCACAACATAGAGAAATTCTCATTCTTAACACATCGTTTTGTGCCAACATTAACAAGCACACCATCATAAGTGATATCATTTTGTAAATTAATATAGAAAAGACTATATTACAAATCAATCCACCATGTGTTATGATTAATCATATTAGATTCATAACAAACTAAAGAGGTAGGCATACCTTTCTTTTCCAAACCAAGCTTAAACTTAGGACAATCTTTCTTCATGTGCCCCTCCTTTCATTCGTCATAAGAAAACTCTCTCCTTATTCCAACTGCAAACTCCCCTCTTCCTGAACACACATGGTCATGAGTTCATTAATAGACCATTTGCCTTTATGTGTGTTGTCAGATATTTTAAGGACCATATGATGCTGGGAGAGTATTCAGAATAAAATGCACCAGAAAGGAGTCAGACATGTCCACCTCTAGAGTTTTTAATTGAGCTGCAATGTCCCTCATATGTATGATGTGCTCACACATACCCCTTAGAGTATTGAGCTTCATGGAAGAAAATTTCATTATTAAGGTATTACCAATGTCTTCCCTGAAGTTTCAAATTGTTCATCAATGTATTTCAGGAACACTCACATTGTCATACTGTTCAACTGAGCCCTTAATACCGGCCTATATATTGTTCTCTATAATTGCTGGTGGCTTAGTTTCAGGATAGCATAATCAATGTTCATATACCCTAACGTCAGTAAAATCTTTTCCTTCCAGATAGAAAAATAATCCCCTCTCAATTCCGAGACATCAATTGTATTAATAGTTTGTATAGTTGCACAATAATTCAATATATATCATTAAAATTTGAGACAAAAATAATGTTTCATGTTTTACCAATGTAAGTCATGCTTATAAAATTATGAATTTAGTGACATAAAATTTGTCTGTGGACTAAAATTTTAGTTCAATTAAATTCACATAAACATTATGATAAAACTATCAAATTATAGTTCTTGATCCCTGTGGACAAATAAAAAAAATATAATTTTAATATTTTATCCTAATTAATCATACAAAACTATAATAAAAATTCCTGTGGGATGATATCTATTATATTATATATGACTAATTACAATTAATATCATCTACCTTATGTGATCTAGAGAGTCTTGATATATAATTTAAATAATTAAAGTTGTTGTGGCTAGGCTTTAATTAATTAAATTATAAAGATCACTAAATATTATCTAATTTCCAAAATTAATTTTACTATATTTAACCATAAACAATAAAATTAAATAATCAATCATTTAGATTAATCAACTTAATATTACATGTATAGGGAAACATAAATTAATACATGTAATGACAGAATAATAATAGGTCATGTGAACATATATCACAAAATTGGTCACAGGTTCAATTCCCATCTAATGCATTTTATTTTATTTCATTTTATTTTGAATTCTTGAATTACCAAGTCATGATAGCATAACAATAGCATTAGCATAATGCTACCCGTATCACAATCGTTACACAAATCAAAATAAAAATAATAAATAAAATAAAAATGGGAATAGTAACAATAAATTACAATATTATGTCTAATTCCTTATATGATCTTTAAGCAATTTAATCTATAACTTTAATTAAATTATAGATATTGTGACTAATCCATAATTAATTAAAATTATAAAGATCACTTAGACATAAAACTTAATTATATGAGAATAAATCATATTATGCACTTCAAGATCAAGATATAATATAATGATGAATAAAATTCTCACATACAATTTCATAATTGAAACATAATATTATGCATTTCATTTAATATATATGCCTAGAATAAACTCTTCCATAATATATTCATGCATAAAACAAATCAAAATTCTACAAATTTCAAAATTCTACATAACTGCATGAAATGTATAACATGCAGAAAAAAGCGAGTAAATATCAAATAGGTTACATTAATCCAGTGGTTCATGCAAATTTTTCTAAAAGTGCTGGAAGATGTGGGTTTGAAACCTAGCCAGTGCAAAAATGTCCCTTTTTTTAATTATTATTACTGTTCATCATCTCCAACCTTGAGCTGGGTCACTTTGACCCAGTTGCGACCCACGGACCCGAATTAAAAATCCAATGATTTTTCAGCCTTTTTCAACACCGAAATCCATGTTTTAATTTACATAAAGCTTAGAAACTCAATTTCCATATGATTCCAAAGCTTCTTAATAATTAAAACGTTCAAATAAAATACTCATATTTTAATAACATAATATGTTCACATATATGAGTGTCAAACAAAAGCAAGGCAGAGGCAATAAACAGGCTCTGATACCAAATGTAAGAAAAATTAAATAATCTAATCATACTTATACATAAACAACATAAGCAATTAGATTAAGTGCAAAAAAATTAAGATCATAAATATCTCCTATCATTGCTATTCTTATTTGCTCCAAAGATGAATTGTAGCTTTCTGTAAGTCAAGTAATCTGTAAACAGTTTATGAGTCTCCAAATTAATTTGACTTTTGGCTTAAGGATCTTCTATGCTTTCACTATCACTCAATGATGGTATATTGAGATTTTCAGATAGCAAGCACAGACCTTGGCCTTGCACATCTCCTTTTATAACCTCTTCCCATCAAAGAGATTATTTTTTATATACATAAAACGTGGGCTTAGTTGCTAAAAAGATAAGGAATAAAATTAGTTGATAAGATTAGCAATAACTTATTCCTAAAAGATAAGGGATAATATTAGCAACAACTTAATCCTAAGAAGATAAGGTGAGTGGACCATCTTATGTGATTTTGACTTAATCAATCAATAGAAAATAAACTAACATACACATATTGAATAAACAAACAGAACATCGCGTTATGAATACGAAACTCTTATTATCTTGAACTTTGTTCCAATGTTAATTTTGATCATATTTTTTTTTACATGTAAAATTTTATACTATTCATATTTCTGTCCCACTTTAGGTTTTAAAGAGAATCCAGGAAGGAACAAGTTTTTAATTTTTTTTATCTTTTTTATATTATATGAATGAACAGAAATGTAAACAAAAATAAATCATGGACAAAAACTTGAAAAATTCTCTTATTTCTCCTTTATTTGTATTTTTTCTCATTTTTTCTTTAATTTATTTCCTAACTATTAAGCAAAAGGTCAGAGAACCCTTGTTGGCCCTTATTCAGGACCCACAATTGGGTTGGACTAGGAAGTGGAGTTTAAGCCCTGAAGAAGCCACTTGTCAACAGGCCAAATAATTTAGTGCATGTGAAAATACTTTTTTAAATGTTGAAAATTTATTTAATGCGATTGAATATACTATTATTCGAACCAATAACTTATTCGTGTGTTAGAATACTTTGAGAGGGGGTGGGGCGAAAACTATATTTAAGTGACACTAAATATTTATTGAATTTAGCCAATAAAGTTTAACGTTGTATAATGTATTATTTTTCCCTGTTGAGCATGAGTAATTTCGAGTTGAAAAAGTCTTGTAGCTCGTAACAGTGGCAGATAGTGGAGGTAATAGCGGCAATTGTCCCACAAAATATTTTTTTTTACTTAATATGTAAAGTAATTGTCTTATTTTTCCCCATAAAAAATAAATGTTGATTCCATAAAATAATTATTTTTAAAACTGAATGTAAAAAAATTATAAATGATAAAAGAGAAAATAAATTAGTATTAATTTAATTCATAGAAAGAAATAAATTGATAGTAATTTTACCAACAGAATAATGTACTAATTTTATTTATTTATCTTTTTTATTTTAATCATTCTTAATTTCTCTAAAAGCTTATAATATTTTTTGCCTGCAAAAATATAATAAGTTATTTTTTCCCCACTAAAAAATATTTCTGAATCTGCCACAACTCGTAATCCTAACTCAAATAAAATTACATAATATATGTGATGTTAAAAAAAAAAAAAAAAAATTCTCACGTGGAGCTAATGCTTGGAAGTTGATAACTTCAGGCTCCCTTAGCATGGTTTGAAGTAAAGAAGTTCATTCCATTAGGTCTAACTTCTAACAACGTAACTCGCCATAATAGATTAATCAATTGGTTGGTTAATTGGATGAAGTTGCCTCCAAATTAAGTTTAAGTTATGAAGGCCTCTGGCTCTGATCCATTGGCCAACCCAAAACATGGTGCAATTTTCTGTTGCCAACCAAATGAAGGACACCGTTCATCTTATTCACATCATTTTTAAATGTGCAGAAATTTATAGTCCCCTTGAGGGGTCACAATGTTCTCCTTTAGACATAAAATTTTGGGATTTACATCGTCTAAGCATATTGTCTTAAGTCTTAATTAACAATATTACTATTTACATTAGGCAGTTGCTTCTTGTTATTGTTCTAGTATATACTTTTAAATTGATGCCAATAGCATGTTCTCCACACAGTTAGGATTTATCAAAAGAGAAACAAGGTCATAAAAATGAATCAAAAATAAAAAAAGGGATACAAGGTCATGAAAAAGAAAAATACAAAAATAAAAAAAAAATGTGCCAATTAAGGTCTTACATTTAACTAGTAATTTTCAATTTTCTATCACATATTAATAATTAATCGAATATTTTTTTCTTGTTGGTGGTAGGTTCCACTAATAAACTACTATCTCCAATATGTCCTTAATTCAAGTAAAATATGATTTTATTCTTTAAACAAGTTTTCGACAAGATGAAAAAATATGTGATTAAAAGAAAAATTTTACTAAAATAATCAATCTCTAGTGAAGATTAATTATTGCTAAAAATTGATATATATTTAATAGTTCATACCAATAACATAAAAGAAAAACCATGATCATCAAATTGACTTACTAATCTTTTACAGTATTTTAACACAGACATATAATATTATGACATGAAAACATAATTAACAAGATTCCTCATCATTCCCATTTTCACACGACCTCAACTGTAGTACAATGCAACCCGCGAATAATGTTATCTAATAAATCAAAAGTGAGCATTGAAGTCTTAGCTTTTGGTTGCTGAGTAGAGTTCATTATCGGCAATGATTCCGTTGTGGACCTTTCGCACGTGCTGAACCACTTAGCTTGCATGTACTTGTGTTTCCTCCATGGTCCAATGTGCATTTTTTTCTCCTTCATGCATTTTTTAGATGCTGAGCACATAATCTTGACTAACGCTCTTAATCTGTCTGATTTACCAACAAATACTTCGGGTAATCGCTTAATTAATTTGTTGTACTCTTCATTGGCCCGTGCCATCTCGAATTCGGCTCTAAAGTTCAATTCAATCACCACTTTTACTGCCCCTGGTTTGGTGTTTGATACATTATCTGTCACTTCCAAATAAGTATGCTCCCCTGAAACAATCGTGGGTAAAAAGAATACCATTTGATCATTTTATACGTTTGTACTCAATAGCTAGCAAATAAAGTTCCATGTATATGTAAAGAAATCATAACTACAATTTGTATTCTATAGTTATAAAAAAAATTGTTATTTGCCACAAATGCATTCTCAGCCAAAATCACATAAGTAACACACACACATATATATATATATATATATATATATATATATATCACTACTCTTATATCAAATTAGATATATGTATCTATTTTGTGTTGGATATAACTCATAATGTACTTTCAGAATATATATATATATATATATATATATATATATATATATATGTACGAAGACTTATTTAGAGATCTAGTTCTGTTGTTGGTCATGGGTTTTATTATTTGTAATTTGAGTTTGAGCTCATAAATAGCTAAGGTGCTTAAGGTTTCTAAACCTATATATTTCCTTGTAATCTGAGTGTAGTAATTATACGAGTGTAACGGTGAGTGTGAGTGTGAGAAAATATAATAAATAATTGAACATAGTTTACATTGGGTAAAACAATGATAAACTATGTGTGTTATTTTCTTCTTCCTCTTTCTTTCTTTAAAATTTTGTGCCGACTTATTGTATTCAATTATCTCTTTTCATTTTGTGAAGTAGTTGTTAGTTTTTTTTGGTTGACGTAAAGGTACAAATTACGGGTTAATATATACGGCCATGGCCCCAAAAGAACGAAATGACAGAATAACCATTCGTGAAGTAGAGAATAGAGACCCAACACTATCAGCTAAAAACAACTGCTTCAAAACATCTATTGTTGCTCAACCATCACATAACTTCTAAACTAGTAGCTATATTGGCCGAAGCATCTGTGGCCCATGAATTTGCTTCCCTATAAATGTGCATCAAAGAAACTCTCAACCCACTATTCAACAAATGGGCTGCTAGCATATTAGCACGAAGAACCTTTTGTTTTTTATACACACATAAGGAGAGATTAACTTATATCACATTAAGTTATACCAACTATTTTGCTTCAAAGATAAAATTTATACCAATTATTATATATGAAAAATCTAATAAAAAGTTATTAAATAATAGTATAATTTTTAATTCTTATATTTTTTTAATATATTTATTCAATTTTTTAGTTATCCTTTATAAATAAATCACGATTTTATTATTTTATGTTATTTTATATTTTTTAACTATTTCGCTAGTTTTATCAAACACTTGTAATTTAATAAATTAAACTAGTTAAAAATTAATAGTTAGAAGTTGAAAAATTAACTTATTAAATTATAAATATTCGATAAAACTAACTATTGAAGTAATTAAATAGTATAAAATGACAAAAAAATAATAAATTTTTTATTTATTTAAAAATGATAATTAGAAAATTAGATAAATATATTAAGGATAAAAATGAAAAAAATATAAAAAAATTAGAAATTAGAATCTAATGTTTTAAAAAATATTATTTTAAATAAAATTTCAAAAAATATTAAAAATTATTAAACAAGTTTTTAACTAATAAAAGAATTAAAATTGAAATACCTTACTACGGTTACCACAATTGCAATTTAAACCCTTATCGGATATACATAAACCAACACATGCTACTTGCAATTTGATTTATTTATTTTGCTTTAATTTCGTTAACAATTTGAGTGATGGGTTTCAAAATAATACCTGATGGGATTCCGGGTGAACTCCATTTTGATTTGCAAATGGCACAATTGTAGCCAAGGTTCAATAATCGATCACATATTTCCCTCTGCAAGCAATTCCTGCAACTCTTAGCTACCACTGGCCTCCGGCAAATACAAAGCATCTCCGATAAGTTCAGTTCTCTTAGAACCCCCTTCGTTGCCTGCCGAACTTTTGTCTCACATGAACTCGTCCTGCACAAAATTGCCTTTGCAAATGGAAAAAAAATTGAAATTATCTATTTCAATTCATTCAATTAAAAAGCTAAGGATTCTACTTTCTATGCATGAAACAAAACAGTGATTTGGTTCCCAAACCAAATAAAACTTTTTGTTCCCCTTCATGACAAGATTAGTGGTGAACTATAGATACTAGATGTAAATATTGTGCTAGAATTTGTACAGTAAACGTGGTCGACAGAAGAGAATCAACTATAGTTAAGTTAAATTTTTTGACAAAAATTAATGATTCACAAAATCGATAAATATAATACTTCATATTAATAACATAATAACCTAAAATAAAAGAATTTAAATAGTAAATTGTATGTATACCTTAAGAAGTTGATATTGTTCCTCCCAAAATGCTTTACCATTTTCGGTAGTACAAATACTTTCATCGTCAACATCCTTATTGTTGCTTGAATTGGATGAATCCCAAAACCCAAAAACTGTGTCAGCAAAGCTCACATCGTCGGAGCTCCGGCCGGTAACTGGTGTAGTGGAGAATTCTTTGTCCATGAGTGTGCAAATGCAAACTGCAAAGAATGTCAATGCTTCTTTATATATAGAATTAGAGAGAAAGATGTGTGTCACAAATTGAGGAGTGGTACCCGTGAGTGTGACTGTGTGAGCACTTCAACTCAAATTAATAAAATTACGGTACAAGTTTCACATGGTTTTATTCATGGCCATGACGTTGGATGCCTTCATGGGATCCAATCGGTTTCAGTTGTCCGCATATTCCATCCTCATAGCATGTTCTTCTCACCATGGGAATGATTAGCTTCACTGTGAAACATGGTACATTCCAAATGAAATGCGAATTTCTGTATCTTCCAACTGAACCTTCATGATGTCTTACAATTTGCCTTATAGTTTCATTTTTAAATGTTAGTGGGTGTCACATCAATGTGTTTATTAATTACTTTATTTTGTCAAGGAAAAAGCTGAACAGAAAAGCACATAAAATATTTGTTTCCCCTTTATTCATCTAGCTCAGATCCTTTTATGCTGATGCCATTGATTGGAGGATATTCATTTCAATAATGTTTTTATGGATGTTTTTTAAGAGTGACTATATTATATATAAGTTTGTTTAATTGATTTTTAGATAATAATATGTATCTCTTTCTTTTTATTTATTTTTTCTTTTTCGAGACTCAACCTTACTCTTTACTCTCAAACTTTTCACTTTTTATTTATTTATAGAAGATAACAAGTGAGTTATAGGCAAATGTTTCATTTTCCTACAATCTTTTAATTTACATTTTCCATCTTTTTAACAGACATCCAACAGCTAATTTTAACAAAAGTTCCTTCAGATTTGAAAAACATCTAATTGTAGGATAAATTTAGGGTGTATTGGTGAAACTCAAGTTGATCTGTAAGTGAAACCTGAAATAATTTTTTTAAAACAATATTATTTTAAATAAAATTCATATATTGGACCTTTTTTCCAACATATTTGATCTTTTGGCCAACATATGAGGTCTTTTTTGTTTTATAAAAATTAAGAAAAAATATTTTTTTTTTTGTTGATGGACATAAAGCTTGAGTTTGAGTTGCTTTAGTCTTGCACTAGTCCTATATATTTTTATATATGAAATACTCCATCAATATTTATTATTATTTTCTTATTTTTTCTAACATGTTATATATATATATATATATATATATATATATATATATATATATATTACATATCATACTTGTAATTTATTAAGGTTGACCTAGTGTTGGGATTAGAATAGTATGTATGAAGTCATATGTTCAAACTTCAGTATGAGAATTGTAAAAAAACCTAATATATTTACTTTTTTATCCTTTTCTCTTTCTCTCTCTAGATTAAATAGCATTTAATTAGTGTCCTTTGATTATTTTTCTTTGTTTTTTTATTGAGTAAATCTGTAAATTATAAATACATGCACTTGTAATATTCACTTTATGAGTAACATATCCATGAAGGTTCCATGTTAGGTAAAAACCATGTTGAAATAAAGAGATAAAAGCATATACTTATTTTATTATAAAAGTGAAGATCATAGAACTATAAAACTTTCAAAAAAAATTGAAGGTACCATAGAAATTCTCAAAAGTGAAAAGGTAGGTTCAAATGAAACTAGTTTACGATAGCATAATTAAGCACAAAATGCAGGTTTCGCCCCCAAAAATTCGGTTCAAAGGGAGTTAAGAAAAAAATAACAATTTAATAAATAAAAATTAAATTTTTGTATGCATAAAATGTATATATAAATAAATATTATCTATATATATCTAATATTTTTACGAATAAAAAATATAACTACATCGAGTATAAAACTAATACTATCTTTAATTCTTTGTATAAAAAACAATAGATACATTTTTCTAACTCTTATTATAGAAATATAGACTTATTTTCAAATGCATTAGTTGTATACCCATATATATTATGAAATTTACTGATGAAGCACTCAACTATTTCATAAATAAATGCATTTATTTACCTTTTAACATTTGAAGTCACGCTTACATAAGTGAAAAAATAATTATTTGAATTATGAATAATAATGTTGTCAAAATATAACAACTTCTTAAATTATCTAATTCTATGACCTTATTAATTAAAATTAACTAACTTAATTAATTGTTATTTTTTATAAATTAATTATTTTTTTCTTATATATATATATATATATATAGAGAGAGAGAGAGAGAGAGAATACATGAGAAAAGAAATAAATTAGATATAGAATAATTTAGATAATTATACGTGGACACAAATATTCTACTAAAATTTATAGTAGCATTTTTTTTATCTCTTTTTCAATTCTATTGTTACTTATTATATATATGTTTTTCTCTCTTCTCTCTTTTTCTTTCCATATATTAATTAAAATTGTTTCCATATATTAATTAACATTGTAATTTTATGTATTATATTTTAACATTTTTTTTATAAATTTTAAGGGGGCCTAAAAATATTTTTATAATAATATACCCCCGGCCCCGCTAATTCACCAATTAAAACCCGATAAGCTGAAGGCTAGTGATGGGAGGAAAGAAAGGCATACTATATAATAAACAAATAAATAAATATATATTTAGATGACTCAAATTAATTAATTAATTACAATATTTTTATGTCAAAAAGTTAATCATAATATTTATTTGGAGTACGTTTGATAAGTCACTTTAGTAATTTATAACTTACTTTTGACTAAATTATTAGTTATTTTAGTTTGTAAGTTGTTAACTTCAGTACTCCTAACATTCAGAAAGAAAAAAAACTTTCAGTATTCCTAGCTTATAAATTATAAATTTTAGCTAACTTATAAGATAATTTTACCAATACATCCTAAATTATTTGTTCTTAATTTTTGTAAAACATAAGAGACCTCATATATTGTCAAAAAGACTACATATATTGACAAAAAGTGCCCAATATATGACTTTATTTAAAAATAAAAAAGGAACTCACTTGTTATCTTCTATAGATAAATGAAAAAGTCAAAAAGTTTGAGAGTAAAGAATAAGGTTGAGTCTCAAAAGGAAGAAGAAAAAAAGCGATACATATTATTTTCTTTCAAGTATTAAGATGACTGTACGTTAAGAACTAGAATTTGAGACTACAGATTATATTATAATAATCTCGTGTTAGTTTATCTATACGGTGATATGAATAAATTATATAATAAGCAAGAAAATTCTGAAAAATAAAAATAAACACTCTCTTAGAAAAACATTTCAATAGTAAATGAGCAATTGAAACAAAATGAGAATCCAAATTGTTCAGAAACATATGAGTTACATATCTGCATAGATGAAGAAAGCAAAGCAATTATATAAATATATAATGTGTGTTGAAGCCTAGAGGAGTTTGAAGATTAAGAAACAAAAGAATCCTATGGCACATTTGGATATGGGCAATCAGATTTCAGATACAAAGTGAATTTAACCAAGAAAACAAGTTTACATGAAGAAATTATTCTCTAGATCGACCACATTCAAAATATGACAGATATGAATTGAAGTTCCATGAATTTAATTATCACTGTCTAATGTCTTAATTGTCACACCTACTGCTTAGAAACAGTAAAAGGGTGGAAAAGCTAATTAAAAAAATCACGAATAAAATAATCATAAAAAAGCATACTCAACCAACATGATAAACCATAAAGGAAACAAAAGGATAGAGTAACTGATAAATTGATAATAAAAAATTCCCATTATGTGATTATTTAGTACTATTAAGAGCCAACGGATAACACAACATTTGACATGATATAATAAAATGATTACACAATATATAACTACAAC
Organism: Glycine tomentella; assembly: GCA_007407185.1. Classification (NCBI taxonomy): domain Eukaryota; kingdom Viridiplantae; phylum Streptophyta; class Magnoliopsida; order Fabales; family Fabaceae; genus Glycine; species Glycine tomentella. Next base: position 673,465 of record PYAF01002115.1, read on the forward strand.
ATTAGTCGCTTTCTTTCGTGAGGATAATTCAAGAGCTTCACATGCCATATGACATATGCATATTAGACGAATATAAATTTTACAAAATAATATTGCAACTTGCAAGAAGTTTGATAAGTCTCTTTTTTACAATAAAAGATGTAGAAATGACTTGTTTATTTAAAAGATAGCTTTGAGTTTAAGCCGAGTCATCTTGAAAGTGAAATTTGTGTTAAACTGATGCAAATGAATACAGTATATGTATGTTTTCCACTTTGACTGTTTTGCCAGAAACAAAGGCACCGTGAGGAAAAAAGAAGAAAAATTGAAGAGGAAAAAAAATGTGGTGAGCATGGATCGAACGCATGACCTTCAATTTGACGTTCTCCCGACAAAGTTATCCTCACGCAAATTTAAACAAAATACTGTTGTAATTTCCAAGAAGTTTGAAGATGCATATAATATGTAATGCTAGCATAAGGACAAATGCACCTTACCCAATAGTATCATAGACTCAAAAGTTTAGATATCAAGTCTAATAAATCAATTGTATTTTTAATTAGTCAAGTTTATTAAACTAGTAATAGAAATAATTAAAAAGAGGATTTCAATATTTTAAGGTTTTGATTTTTAGAAGAAAACAAATAAATGAATATAAAGAGAGATTTGAGTGATAATAAGAATGACCAAAGGTTATGACTCACTAATACCAATTTTCCTCAATCATAGTCTTAATGAAACTCTTTCTTAAGTTAATTATCCATTTCCAATATCAACTAAAGTCTATGATAAGATCAGAAAGTGTTTTTTTGTCTTAAATCAATAACCAAATAATGATGAATCTATCAATTTAAGTCAAAGGATAAAATCAATTTTAAGGATGATTAATTAAATTTGATTAATCTATCAGAGATATCCAAACAATTTGATCATGTAGTTTGGTGTAAGACATTGTCTACCTAGATCTACCAATTACATGCAAATGGTCACTACTAAGCAATTAATTAAGTATTAGAATGATCGGTTCCAAATAAAAAGAAAAATAAGGAAGAAAATCAATTAACATAAAACAATGAGGAATTCCATTAAAAACAAGGAGAATGGTACAAATAGACAATTACATCATAACCTCCGAACTAGGGGGACTAGCCGCTCATGATCAAAGAAAAACTAGAAATCCTATACAAAATAAACATAGACATACCAATAGACAGGAACGATGATCACGATCAATTCTAACGGTATTGTCCACGCTCTTCAACTCTTAAAAGCCCTCAATGTTCTCTCAAATTCCTAAAAGAATAAAAGTAAAAACTAAAGATTGTTTTCATAAAGTCTAGAGACCTATATATAGCTTTCTAAAGTTACCAGCACGAAAAGGCACACTACGGTCGTGTGGTAAATCCACCATGGTCGTGGTCGAAAGTGACACTAGAGCTCTTGCCCATTATGGATTGACTACTGCCCTCTTGGTTGACCACGACCCTCATAAACTAACCACGACCATGATGAGTCTACCATGGCTGTTGTCAAATCTTTGACATTGTTCTGGGAGAGTTTTTATCATTTGACTGTGGTCGTGCTAATTATACAACCATGGTAAATGTACCACGACCATGACCAATTGCATAGTCTTCAAATCTTCAAAGAAAATTGTGCAATTAATTTTCAAAATTTTCACTCAATTGACTGGTTGTACTTCTGCAATAAACGTGAATTCTGTCAAGAAAATGCATGCAAAATATCACCCTAAAAGTGGTGTATCAACCTCCCTACACTTGTGAATGCTTGTCCTCAAGCAATTATTTTAGTTCCCAATCAGAACAAATTCTCCTAAGTCAGAACTCATGCAACATAAATTCTCATTTATTTATCAAGTAAAAACTCCACAATGAGGCATCAAAAATTCACTCAGGAATCCATTAGGTTTATAATTCACATGCAAACAATCTTAAAGATCTTCAAGTTCACTTTGCTCACCATCTCTTATTGTTTTACAATGTTATATAGATACACAATTACACTCAAGATCACCATCTAATGAGCAAGTTCAAAACTCTGTAGATCAATCAACTTAACTATAAAAAAAATCCAAAAATTCCAAATACGTGAGACATGTTAGATTGTAATGGAGGCAAACATGTAGTGCAAGGTAGGTACTAAAACAAATAGGCTAACAAAGGGTTCCACTCAATTGTATGAAAACACTTAGAAATCAAGGGAACTTTTACCTTTTTTACACCTTTCTTTTTTAATTAAACTTTTGATTTCTCTTTCCTTCTCTCTTTTTATTTGCTTTGGGGTACAATAATTCATATATATATATATATATATATTATTTCTTTCTTTTCTCATTTTTGTTTTTATTTTCTCTTTACTTCTTATTTTTTCCTCTTTTCTTTCATCAATCCTTTTTTGTCTTTGATTTCACTTGAGAGAAGGACTTGAGATTTATTTATTGACACAACCTGCAATGTATATTAGTTCCCTTGTTTTCCTCCCATCAATAATATTTACACAATCTAGTTTAAGGACCAACAAAGAAATAATCATTCAGGCTCCAAGTGGTCAACTAAGGAAAAAACTAATCAAAATAATTTACAGGTCTCAAGAAAGCCTATCTGGGTCTCATCTTTTCATAAAATTCAAAATTCATTCAAGGATATGCATGTCAAAACAGAGAATAGAAAAATGCTATTGAAAATATCAATTCACCTACACTAAAAGAATCAAAGGTCAACATTCACATTTTCTAGTATAGCTCTAAGAACAGTTTACAATCATGCAAGCTAATGTTCCTTCCTGAAGAAAACTTCCAATTGCCCTAGTACACACACACACACACACATTATTTTTGTATATTTTATTAACATGGGAATAACTGGAAACACAAAATTCTAAATCCAAGAAATTTTCACACAATGATGGAACTAGAATAATTCAATAGATCGTGTATATATGTTAACATTTTAATTATGTTAGGATTTACGACAACCAAGTGTAACCAAATCCCAATTATATTATTGAATTGAAGCTCAAGTCGTCTCCCAAGAGAATAGTGCAAGGATGAATATTCAAATTAAAAGCTTTTGGATAAAGATATTTTTGTGTTTTTATATTTTAAACTACCTAAAACTAAAACTAATCAAAACAGAAAATAAAAGATATATTTTTCTAGAGAGATTAATGTGTTAAAAAATTAATAACAAAAATTAAAAGAAAATAGGATTTTTCAGTGAATGGTTGTGTGTAGGATATTTTTTTTCTGCTACCTTTGTCTCTCTATTTATAGAATCATAAATGTGTTTAATAGAGGCAAATAGTCTCTTTAATTTACACAATAATATAATCTATACAAGGAAATGATCTCTTCAGCTGATATGATCTATTTTAATTATTGCAAAGATCTTCCAAGTGATTTTATTCATTTATCTAAAAGCTATATCTCCATAATTACCCTGTTTTGAATTAATTCAATTTATGGGTGTATTATCTGGTGCGCTCCTTGTTTAAGCGATATATCTTTTATAAAATTTCATCTTCTCCTCTATTTGAGTTGGCTTGAGCAACCTATACTTTGCTTGAGCATGGCTACCTTGTAAAATTTCTCTATTTCTCTGTAAAAACTCACAAAATCATATTAAAAACTTCTAAAATCATAATTCCTATCTAAAATATATTAAAAACTAAAAACATAATGATTTTGATTCAAAACAAGACCTAAAGTATACTATAGTATCAAATAAATATCACAAATTGCATATGAAAATATGGTAAATTTGACATTTATCAACACTCCAAACTTTGAACCTTGCTTGTTCTCAAGCAAGACTGAACTAAAAACAAACTAATCAGTAAAAAATTTAAAATAAAACTAGATTGAAAATAAGAACAAGGATTCACAATGATAAGTTACATACACGTCTCTCTTGCATTCCCTTTTTTTATTCAATGATTTGTTTGATTATGTGCGTCAATCATTTATGGTGCCCACATTCAGCTTTTTAGCTCAACCAAATTGTTTTCAAAATTCAAAACATGCAACAAGAATGGCATTACAAATCTAATCACATAGCAACTTGTCCTCTCATAAAATGTTTCGCTCTTAAGCTTATGATTTACCTTGGGTAAGTGTTTCACTCAATTCACATCTTAGAACACCACAGTTCAACTTTGACTTTCATCTCGAGTTAACCAATACATCAAAGGCATGCAGAGATCACTAAAGACTTTATTGGCTTGTAATGGGGCTTCGCTAACAAGGAGTATTGGTTTTTCTAGATATTTCAAAGTAACTTAGAGGAAGGAAAACATTAGTCAATTCATTTCATTTCATTCACTTCCTACCAATTCTTGGTACCCCAGATTTTTAATTTCATACATACTTTGCTTTGTCCTCAATTTTTGATTTTTTTTTTCTTTACTTTGCTTCTCTCTTGTTTTTCTTTATTTTTTTGTTTTTCATATTTTTCCTCTCAAACTTTTCACTTTTTATTTATTTATAGAAGATAACAAGTGAGTTATAGGCAAATGTTTCATTTTCCCACAATCTTTTAATTTACATTTTCCATCTTTTTAACAGACATCCAACAGCTAATTTTAACAAAAGTTCCTTCAGATTTGAAAAACATCTAATTGTAGGATAAATTTAGGGTGTATTTGTGAAACTCAAGCTGATCCAATAGTAAGTGAAACCTTAAGTAATTTTTTTAAAACAAAATTATTTTAAATAAAATTCATATATTGGGCCTTTTCCCAACATATTTGATCTTTTGGCCAACATATGAGGTCTTTTGTGTTTTATAAAAATTAAGAAAAAATAATTTTTTTTGTTGATGGACTTAAAGCTTGAGTTTGAGTTACTTAAGTCTTGCATTAGTCTTATATATTTTTATATATGAAATACTCCATCAATATTTATTATTATTTTCTTATTTTTTCTAACATGTTATATATATTACCTATTATACTTGTAATTTATTAAGGTTGACCTAGTGTTGGGATTAGAATAGTATGTATGAAGTCGTATGTTCAAACTTCAGTATGAGAATTGTAAAAAAAAAACCTTATATATATATATATATATATATATATATATTTCCTTTTCTCTGTCTCTCTCTAGATTAAATATCATTTAATTAGTGTCCTTTGATTATTATTTTTTTGTTTTTTATTGAGTAAATCTATAAATTTTAAATACATGCACTTGTAATATTCACTTTATGAGTAACATATCCATGAAGGTTCCATGTTAGGTAAAAACCGTGTTGGAAATAAAGAGATAAGAGCATATACTTATTTTATTAAAAAAGTGAAGATCATTTGAAGGTACCATAGAAACTCTCAAAAGTGAAAAGGTAGGTTCAAATGAAACTAGTTTACGATAGCATAATTAAGCACAAAATGCAGGTTTCGCCCCCAAAAATTCGGTTCAAGGGGAGTTAAGAAAAAAATATAATTTAATAAACAAAAATTACATTTTTGTATGCATAGAATATATATAAAAATAAATATTATATATATCTAATATTTTTTATAAATAAAAAATATAACTACATCGAGTATAAAACTAATACTATCTTTAATTCTTTGTATAAAAAACAATAGTTACATTTTTCTAACTCTTATTATAGAAATATAGACTTATATATTTTCAAATGTATTAGTTGTATATTTTCTTTTATACCCATATTTATTATGAAATTTATTGATGAAGCACTCAACTATTTCATAAATAAATGCATTTATTTACCTTTTAACATTTGAAGTCACGCTTAAATTAGTGAAAAAATAATTATTTGAATTATGAATAATAATGTTGTCAAAAAATAACAACTTCTTAAATTATCTAATTCTATGACCTTAAAATTAACTAATTTAATTAATTGTTATTTTTGATAATTAATTATTTGTTTCTTATATATATATATATATATATATAGAGAGAGAGAGAGAGAGAGAGAGAGAGAGAGAGATAATAATGAGAAAAGAAGTAGATTAGATGTAGAATAATTTAGATAATTATACGTGGACACAAATATTCAAATAAAATTTATAGTAGCATTTTTTATCACTTTTTCTATTGTTACTTATTATATATATGTTTTTCTCTCTTCTATCTTTTTCTTTCCATATATTAATTAACATTGTAATTTCATGTATTATATTTTAACATTTTTTTTTATAAATTTTAAGGGGGCCTAAAAATATTTTTATAATAATATACCCCCGGCCCCGCTAATTCACCAATTAAAACCCGATAAGCTGAAAGCTAGTGACGGGAGGAAATCAAATTAATTAATTGTAATATTTTTATGTCAAAAAGTTAATCATAATATTTATTTGGAGTACGTTTGATAAGTCACTTTAGTAATTTATAACTTACTTTTGACTAATTTATTAGTTATTTTAGTTTATAAGCTGTTAACTTCAGTACTCCTAACATTCAGAAAGAAGGAAAAAAAACCTTCAGTATTCCTAACTTATAAATTATAAATTTTAGCTAACTTATAAGATAATTTTACCAATACATACTAAATTATTTGTTCTTAATTTTTATAAAACATAAGAGACCACATATATTGTCAAAAAGACTACATATATTGACAAAAAGTGCCCAATATATGACTTTTATTTAAAAATAAAAAAGGAACTCACTTGTTATCTTCTATAGATAAATAAAAAAGTCAAAAAGTTTGAGAGTGAAGAATAAGGTTGAGTCTCAAAAAAGGAAGAAAAAAAAAAGAGATACATATTATTTTCTTTCAAGTATTAAGATGACTGTACGTTAAGAACTAGAATTTGAGACTACAGATTATATTATAATAATATCGTGTTAGTTTATCTATACGATGATATGAATAAATTATATAATAAGCAAGAAAATTCTGAAAAATACAAATAAACACCGTTGTAGAAAAACATTTCAATAGTAAATGAGCAATTGAAACAAAAATGAGAAACAAAATAGTTCAGAAACATATGAGTTACATATCTGCATAGATGAAAAAAGCAAAGCAGCTATATAAATATATAATGTGTATTGAAGCCTAGAGGAGTTTGAAGATTAAGAAACAAAAGAATCCTATGGCACATTTGGATATGGACAATTAGATTTCAGATATAAAGTGAATTTAACCAAGAAAACAAGTTTACATGAAGAAATTACTCTCTAGATCGACCACATTCAAAATATGACAGATAGGAATTGAAGTTCCATGAATTTAATTATCAGTGTCTAATGTCTTAATTGTCACATCTACTGCTTAGAAACAGTAAAAGGGTGGAAAAGCTAATTAAAAAATCACGAATAAAATAATCATAAAAAAGCATACTCAACCAACATGATAAACCATAAAGGAAACAAAAGAATAGAGTAACTGATAAATTGATAATAAAAAATTCCCATTATGTGATTATTTAGTACTATTAAGAGCCAATGGATAACACAACATTTGATATGATATAATAAAATGATTACACAATATATAACTACAACATTAGTCGCTTTCTTTCGTGAGGATAATTCAAGAGCTTCACATGCCATATGACATATGCATATTATTAGACAAATATAAATTTGACAAAATAATATTGCAACTTGCAAGAAGTTTGATAAGTCTCTTTTTTACAATAAAAGATGTAGAAATGACTTGTTTATTTAAAAGATAGATTTGAGTTTAAGCCGAGTCATCTTGAAAGAGAAATTTGTGGTAAACTGATGCAAATGAATACAGTATATGTATGTTTTCCACTTTGACTGTTTTGCCAGAAACAAAGGCACCGTGAGGAAAAAAGAAGAAAAATTGAAGAAGAAAAAAAAAATGCGGTGAGCATGGATCGGACACATGAACTTCAGTTTGACGTTCTCCCGACAAAGTTATCCTCACACAAATTTAAACAAAATACTGTTGTAATTTCCAAGAAGTTTGAAGATGCATATAATATGTAATGCTCGCATAAGAATAAATGTACCTTACGCAATAGTATTATAGACTCAAAAATTTAGATATCAAACCTAAACAATTAGTTGTATTCTCAATTAGTTAAATTTATTAAACTAGTAGTAGAAATAATTAAAAAGAGAATTTCAATATTTTATGGTTTTGATTTTTAGAAGAAAACGAATATAAAGAGAGATTTGAGTGATAATAAGAATGACCAAGGGTTATGACTCATTAATACCAATTTTCCTCAATCATAGTCCTAATGAAACTTCTTCTCCAATTAATTATTGATTTTCAAAATCAACTAAAGTCTATGATCAAGGTCAAAAAATGTTCTTTGTTTTAAATTAATACCCAAATGATAATGAATCTATCAATTTAAGTCAAAGGAAAAATCAATTCTAAGGATGATTAATTAAAAATTGATTAATCTATCAAAGATAACCAAACAGTTTGATCATGTAATTTGGTGTAAAACATTATCTACCTAGATCTACCAATACATGCATATGGTCATTACTATGCAATTAATTAAGTATTAAAATGATCGGTTCCAAATAAAAAGTAAAATAAAGAAGAAAATCAATTAACATAAAACAATGAGGAATTTCATTAAAAACAAGGAGAATGGTACAAATATACAATTACATCATAACGTCCGGACTACGGGGACTAGACGCTCATGATCAAAGCAAAACTAGCAATCCTATACAAAATAAACATAGACATACCAATAGACAGGAACAATGATCACGATCAATTCTAATGGTGTTGTCCACGCTCTTCAACTCTTAAAAGCCATCAATGTTCTCTCAAATTCGTAAAAGAATAAAAGTAAAACTAAAGATTGTTTTCATAAAATCTAGAGACTTATATATAACTTTCTAAAGTTATCAGCACGAAAAAGCGCACTACGACCGTGTGGTAAATCCACCATGGTCGTGGTCGAAAGTGACACTAGAGCTCTAGCCCATTATGAATTGACTATTGCCCTTTTGGTTGACCACGACCCTCATGAACTAACGACGACCATGATGAGTCTATCATGGCTATTGTCAAATCTTTGACATTGTTTTGGGAGAGTTGTTATCATTTGATTGTGGTCGTGCTGATTATACAACCATGGTAAATGTACTACGATCATGATCAAGTGCATAGTACTCAAAACTTCAAAAAAATTGTGCAACTAATTGTCAAAATTTTCACTCAATTGAGTGGTTGTACTTCTGCAATAAACATGAATTCTACCAAGAAAATGCATGCAAAATGACAAAAAATATCACCCTAAATTGCTGTATCAACCTCCCTACACTTGTACAATACTTGTCCTCAAGCATTTATTTCAGTTCCCGATCAGAACAAATTCTCCTAAGTCAGAACTCATGCAACTCATTTATTTATCAAGTAAAAACTCACACAATGAGGCATAAAAAATTCACTTAGGAATCCATTAGGCTTATAATTAACATGCAAACAATCTTAAAGAGCTTCAAGTTCACTTTGCTCACCATCTTAAAGAGCTTCAAGTTCACTTTGCTCACCATCTCCTATTGTTTTACAATGTTATATAGATACACAATTACACTCAAGATCACAATTTAATGAGCAAGTTCAAAACTCTGTAGATCAATCAACTTAACTATAAAAAAATTCCAAAAATTCCAAATAAGTGAGACATGTTAGATTGTAATGGGGGTAAACATGTAGTGTAAGGCAGATACTAAAACAAATAGGCAAACAAAGGGTTCCACTCAATCATATGAAAACACTTAGAAATCAGGGGAACTTTTACCTTTTTTACACATTTCTTTTTCAATTTAACTTTTGATTCCTCTTTCCTTCTCTCTTTTTATTTTCTTTGGGGTACAATAATTCATATATATATATATATATATATATATTCTTTCTTTCTTTTCTCATTTTTTATTTTTATTTTCTCTTTACTTCTTATTTTTTTCTCTTTTCTTTCATCAATCCTTTTTTGTCTTTGATTTCACTTGAGAGAAGGACTTGAGATTTATTTATTGGCACAACCTGCAATGTATATTAGTTCCCCTGTTTTCCTCACATCAATCATATTTACACAATCTAGTTTAAGGACCAACAAAGAAATAATCATTCAGGCTCCAAGTGGTCAACTAAGGAAAAAACTAATCAAAATAATTCACAAGTCTCAAGAAAGCCTATCTGGGTCTCATCTTTTCAGAAAATTCAAAATTCATTCAAGGATATGCATGTCAAAATAGAGAATAGTAAAATGCTATTGAAAATATCAATTCACCTACACTAAAAGAATCAAAGCTCAATACTCACATTTTCGACGATAGCTCTAAGAACAATTTACAATCATGTAAGCTAATGTTCCTTCCTGAAGAAAACTTCCAATTGCCCTAGTACACACACACACATTGTTTTTGTATATTTTATTAACAAGGGAATAACTGGAAATACAAAATTCTAAATCCAAGAAATATTCACACAGTGATGGAACTAGAATAATGCAATAGATCGTGTATATATGTTAACATTTTAATTAAGTTAGGATTTACGTCGGCCAAGTGTAACCTTTGATTCAATCATATCTAATAAATATGATGATTGTCACAGCCACCCTAGGTTCACACACATTTAGATCTAAGACGGTTATAAGCTAAGAACTGTCTTTAAATGTGACATTTTAAGACGATTGTTATCTATAACCATCTTAGTATCATCTAAAAAAAAAAATCAAAGACATATACTAAGATGGTTATAGGCTAAGAACCGTCTTAGAATGTCACATTCTAAGACGATTATTACCTATAACCATCTTAGTATAAAGTCAAAAAAAAAATCAAAGACATATATTAAGACGGTTATGGGTTAAGAACTGTCTTAGAATGTGACATTCTAAGACAGTCGTTACTTATAACCGTCTTAGTATCATGTCAAAAAAAGTCAAAGACATTTACTAAGACGGTTAGAGGCTAAGAACTGTCTTAAAATGTGACATTCTAAGACGGTTGTTACCTATAACCGTCTTAGTATCATGTAAGAAAAATCAAACACCTATACTAAGACGGTTATAAACTAAGAACCGTCTTAGAATGTCATATTCTAAGACGGTTGTTACCTATAACCGTCTTAGATCATGTCAAAAAAGAATCAAAGACATATACTAAGACGGTTATAGGCTAAGAACCGTCTTTGAATTGAATATTTTAATATGGTTCATTAACTAACGTCAAAAGTGTTATTTTTCAACGACACTCACTATAAAGACGATTGTCAAACTAACGTCGAGTGAATAAATAACCGATGTAAAAAACGTTGTTTATAGTAATGAGAGTTTTATTGAAATCTCTTGAACCTATGGACTTTTGAGATGTGGAACAAAAGGTAATAAACATTATATATAATTAACTTGGTAGTTTAAATTTGCACTTTGCAATTTCGTTATAATGAATATTTTATCCGCACCATATAAACTTCAATTTGTTTTGGGAGGCATCAACACTTAACACACATCTCACTTTCCAGGTGACACGGTGCTTAAACTGTAGGGCCTGGGCTATCCTATTTAAGTAAATACAAATTTTCTTCGCATCATTAATTTGATGGAAAAGTATTTTTGTTCTTGCAAGAGTTCTCTAGATCTGTCAAAATTATATTCGTAAAAAATGAATAAGCAAATGCCGTTTTCTTGAATGATCGAACAATTTGCCTGAAGCACTCAACGAATTGGCTACCTGAATTTTTTAATTTAAATTTTGGTCATAATTTAGTTTTGGTCATTTTCAAACGTGTTGTCATTTTGTCGTACCTAATGTTTGTGACAATGTTGTCTATCATCAATTGGCTCTTGATAGTAGTGATCAATAGGTTAAAACTCACAATTATGTTGATATCCATCACATAAACATATAGTACGTACAAATACAGGAGATCTAAGTGCAAATTAATTAGAAGGTATGATGATTACGCAAGCACCAACAAACCCTAACATAATGCAACTTGCATTGTTTCAGTCCCATGTCATGTGTAACATGAATGCCCATTTTATGGTTTAATCATACTTCACCGGATGACATAAGATTGCACCACCAAACCTTGTCTACTTCATAATTTTACTGAAGTTAATTATTGCTAATAATAAAAACCCAGATTGTTATATATGGCAGAATCAATATCCAGAATTCTAGATATATTATGCAGTTCTTTTAAATAGCCTGAAATCAATCCATCCAGCTTTATCAAGGTCACATTTACACCGGCAATAACATTTCCTAATTATCTCCATTCTCCAGTTTCAGATCTAGGTAGTGGCCGCCTTAACCCAAATCACAGACCCCTAAATTTATCTTCCTTGTCACACTGACTTGTGACTTTTAAAACAATCTTCTTTTGCATCTAAATTTAAGTAATGTGTACTTTTGGATTTAAACACCTCTTTATTAAGGTCAGAAACCTATCAGTAACCACCATCAGACTGAATAGTGTATACTAGTATACTCAAATTCAAACACCTAAAAATACTAGCATAATAACCGTGCACCATACATAAATCACCATCGATGGTTTGAGCTTTAAAAGAGTTGGAAATGTCATATGCATTTATTTATATCCATGTTAGCATTCTTATAATATAGCATTAGCATATCTTCAATCATACACCAGAAACAAATTTGAAGTCTAGCGCGTGTTATTCTCTTAATTATAGTTTCTCATGCATGTTATGAAAGGAAAGAAGAAACACAAAAACAACTTTAATGGATCATATACAAGCAAATAATGATTTTTATCAAAAGTAAGATTTGAGTTCTGAATTCTTATTCTACTAGGAAATAAACAAGGCACTCTGAAATCAAACAAATAAAAAAAAAAGGATAAAATAAAATGAAGTTTACCTCATTTTCAAAAATGTTATGCACCAGCCGGGAATCGAACCCGGGTCTGTACCGTGGCAGGGTACTATTCTACCACTAGACCAGTGGTGCTGCTTATTAATGGCCTGTTTAAATTATTTTAACTATTAGGCCTTGCAGAGGTGTTCAATTCTGATAAAGACAAAAATACGTACGCATGATCCAATTTTCGAGTGGTCCAATAAAATTGCTGCCTTTCACTGCACGCAGTTAGCCAAAAATCATTTCAAAGTTGACAAAATAGAAAAAAGCGCCTACTTGTTTTTCTAATATTAATTAATATAAAATCAATAAAAAATTCAAGTAATAAACACATTTAAAAACCTTAACAAAAACAATCTTTTTTATTAAATTAAAGTACTTTATAACAATAGATATAGGTTCCCTAAAAAATAGATATAGGTAAAAAGTATTGACCATTTTTACTAGAATATTTTTTCTCAAATATAATTTTTTTATTTACAAAATTTAAATAAAAAATTATTTAAAAAATTCAAATCAAATTTTATTGGGACCAATGCAATTTGACGTTAACTAGTATTTAGTTTTGACTCTTTAAGTATTTGTTTTTATTAGTATGAAAGACAACAAAATAAGATTACAAACGAGTAAAGAGACTGTCTCTATCATCTGCTATAAGAGCAGGAATTTTGACCATATAAGTATAAATGCATGTTGAAATTTATTTCACTTACTCTATTATTAAAATGGTTTTCTTGCTAGATAGTAGATACACTCCCGTTGATTAAATTAATTAATGTATAAAATTTCTTTCTCTTAAGTATTTATGAGATACTTTTTATATTTTTCAGTTTTTTAATTTATTAAAACAATAATTCATTTAATTTTTTAATAACTTATTTTATTTCCATTTTTCTTGACTTTCCATATCTTTTAACTGTTCAATAACATTTTATATTTATTTTATTTTTGTAAAACAAATATTAATTATAGAACATTGATTCGTTAATAAATTAAATATATACTTTATTACATATAAAAATATTAAGTAAATATAAATGTACATTAGTAAAATTCCATAAATATTTATCTTTTATTTAATTAATAAATTTTATTTATTTTTAATCTTATTTTTAATATTCTAATTAAAAA
>PYAF01002115.1:687506-706857 GCA_007407185.1 Glycine tomentella
ATCTTAAAATAATTATCGTATTAAATTATTTATAAAAAAATAACAATAAATAGAGAAAAAAATACTAATTTTATAAAAGTATTATGATGATTAATTTATTTATAAATTTTATTATTCATTATTAATGATGCAAAAATATAAATAAAAAATAATTAATATTATATTAAAAAATTAAAATAATAATTATTTTAAGATAAAAAAAAATCTGTAAAGAAACTGAAGGAGTATATAATTTACCGTCACATCGTCGATTTTCAGTATAAAATATGGTGAATTTTTTATTTTGTGTTGGGATGTTGAGTATACATGCCTGATCTCATAATGGTCAAAGTGTCCAAGTCCAACCACCCAACCTTATCATAAAGTGATTCACATAATTTCTTCAAAGGAACAGTGATACACAATTCTAGTTGCCGAAGCCCTCTTGAATTCATGTCCAACATGTCTGCTAACTGAGTCTGAATTCTGAAACATTCTTCTTCAGTTCTTTGGTGGCGTGAATAAAACAAAGAATAAAATGAAAAGAAAAAAAAAAGTCTAACTTTGCATCTCATGTTGACCTTTGATTGCATAATAACTTTCCTTTGATCAGTGCCATATTTCTTCTTAGCTACAAAAAAATCTTAAACAATCTCTTCCATCTTCAATGTCTACCCTTCTCATCTCTTTGCTTCTTTTCATCATCTCAAACCTTACCCTTCTTCTTCTATCCCCAGTTTCATGCACAGAGTTCATCTACAACACCAACTTCAACTCCTCCAACACCCTTCTACACGGCAACGCCACTGTAGAATCTTCCATCCTCACCCTCACCAACCGTTCCACCTTCTCTGTGGGCCGTGCTTTCTACCCTTTTAAGATTCCCACAAAACCTTCCAACTCTTCTTCAACCCCTTTACCATTCTCAACCTCATTCATTTTCTCCATTGCACCCTTCAAAGACCTTCTCCCTGGCCATGGCTTTGTCTTCATATTGACACCTTCTGCTGGCACCACTGGGGTGAATTCTGCTCAGCATCTCGGCCTCTTTAACTATACCAACAATGGTGATCCCAACAACCATGTCTTTGGAGTTGAGTTTGATGTGTTTGACAACCAAGAGTTCAATGACATCAATGACAACCATGTGGGGGTGGACATAAACTCTCTTTCTTCTTTTGCTTCCCATGATGCTGGATTTTGGGGTGGCGGCGACGACGACGAGTTCGAGGATTTGAAGCTTAATGATGGTGAGAACTATCAGGTGTGGATTGAATATTTGGATTCTAGAGTTAATGTCACAATGGCTCCTGCAGGGCAAAACAGGCCTCAGAGGCCCTTGATTAGTGAAATTGTGGATCTTTCTGAAGTTCTTCTGGATGAAATGTATGTTGGATTTTGTGGGGCAACAGGGCAGCTTGTGGAGAGTCACAAGATTTTGGCTTGGAGCTTCAGTAACACAAATTTTTCCATTGGTGATGCTTTAGTCACTACAAATTTGCCTTCATTTGTGCTTTCCAAAGAGTCTATTTTGAGGTCAACAGGTTTTATTGTAGGGATCATTATAGGTGTTTTGTTTGTCATTGGTGGTGCTGTTGTGATATTTGTGCTTTTTCTCAGAAGAAAAAGGAGCAAAAGAAAGGACGAAGAACAAGAAGAAATTGAAGATTGGGAACTAGAGTATTGGCCACACCGTGTTAGTTATGAAGATATTTATGCTGCTACTAAAGGATTTTCAGACCAACATGTAATTGGGTTTGGAGGGAATGGGAAAGTCTATAAAGGGCTTCTGCAAGGAGTGCAAGTTGCAGTGAAAAGAATTCCTTGTGACAGTGAACATGGAATGAGAGAGTTTTTGTCTGAGATTTCAAGTTTAGGCAGGTTGAAGCATAGGAATGTGGTTCCATTGAGAGGTTGGTGTAAGAAAGAGAGGAGCTTGATTTTAATCTATGACTATATGGATAATGGGAGTTTAGATAAAAGAATATTTGATGGTGATGAGAACACAATTTTTGGGTGGGAGAAGAGAATCAAGGTGCTGAAGGATGTGGCACACGGAATATTGTACTTGCATGAGGGTTGGGAGGTTAAGGTGTTGCACAGAGACATCAAGTCAAGCAATGTGTTACTTGATAAGGGTATGAATGCAAGGTTGGGGGATTTTGGACTAGCAAGAATGCACCATCATGAGCAGATTGCTCATACCTCACAAGTGATTGGAACTGTTGGTTTCATGGCACCTGAACTTATTCACACTGGGAGAGCCTCAACTCAGACTGATGTGTTCAGTTTCGGTGTGTTGATTTTAGAGGTGGTGTGTGGGAGAAGACCAAATGAAGAAAACAAGCCTTTGGTTACTTGGTTATGGAGTCTAAAGGAGAGAGGAGAAGAGTGTTCTGCTCTTGATGAAAGATTAAAAGGGAGGGGTGAATGTAGCATTGATGAGGTTAAGAGGGTTCTTCATCTTGGTTTGTTGTGCACTCATCATGACCCTCATGTTAGGCCAAGTATGAGACAGGTTGTGAAGGTGCTAGAGGGAGAGAGTTTAGATATGAGCTTGCTTGACAAAATAAATTCAGCAGCTGGATATGTTGGGAGCTTTGTTAACAGGTTTCACCCCACAATTGAGGATATTTACTCCTCCAACAGCTCTTTCACAACTCTGACAATGAGGGCAGATGAGTAGTCTAGAAAATCATTTGACTACTGGTTCATTGGTACATTTACAAAATGAATCACCACAATTTTGTAAACTGGTTCATTGTTTCATTCCTTTAATCAGCAATAGTTGAATTGTTTGTATGAAAATAGCATTCTATATAGGGTTTAAAATTTGGTTCTATTTGATGTGTATTAGTACATATACATAATAATAGACTCCAGTGTAATTCTTTTATTTTAAATATTTTGGGATATATCGAAATATCCATAATAATTTTCATCTGCTGGATTTGTGTGCATTTTATAAGGAAATCATATAAGAAAGAAGTCATGTTGATCGATCTAACAATTTGTGTAGTTCTATTTCACCACGGCTCATGTGTACAATATAGTAGCATTTATGCAGAAGCTGATTTTGATTCATTAGGACAATTCATTGTCCATTTCTTTTGATCGTAATTGTGATTTATTGTAGTTGACTTGAAGTTATAATTTAGAGTTAGCTTTTCTTTGTCCCCGATGAAATTATGAAAACACCTTCCAAGAGTCATTCTTATTCTTACTGTGCAGACCTTTATTCTCCACAGACCATGCTTTTTAACCTTACAGAATATCCATGATATCAGCCAACTCTTCTTTCCTATACCTCTTCCTTTTGCTACTTCTTTCATCTTTTTCATTGCTCTTTGTACATTCTTGCCTCCTGGTATTTTCAATCCTTTTGCTTTCATATGTCTTCATTTCTGACAAACACAACTAGCACCCTCTCAGCGAATTGTCAGGGTCTTTTCAATCCTTCTTGTGTAGGTATTTTCTTCCAACCACTTTTTTGCTACTGAATTTGATTATTATTATTATTATTATTATTATTATTATTATTATTATTATTATTATTGATTTAAATATATTTATAGTCCTTCAAATTTAAAATTTGTTTGTTTTTGGTCCTTCAATTTTAAAATTAATCTTTTAGTTCCTATGATTTGAAAAAAGGTTTGTTTTAGTCCCTTTGCCTAAACATCTTCCCACAGAAAATTGTCAAAATGAATATTTTGAAAGGAAAACAAACATGTGGTATGGTGTTTGATGATAAAAATGCAAAATCAATTTCAAATTTCATTTCAAAAATTATATTTTAGATTAATCGAACTAAAATATAATTAATGTAAAATAATCGAATATTAATTATAGTTATAAAAGAATTAATGAAATTTAACCTAATCAGATGCTCATCTCCTTCCCGCTGAAATTCTCTGCTTCAACACGTCAAGTTTTAAAATTTTCTCTCCTTCAACACGCTATCTTTCACTGAAACTTAACATTGATTCTACTCCTCCCATTTTTGTAATATTTCTGTTCCTCAACTTCACTTTTCCAGCTAACCACGTTGAGGTTTAAGATGGAAGAGAAGCTTACTGTAGGTGACAAGGTGCATTCTTCGTTCTTATGTCAGTATTTGTACTATTAATCCAAAATACTGCTCAAATTCTCTCTTTTTACACGTTAAGTTCTCAAAAACTCCTATCCCTATACACGCTATCTTTTCAAACAGATCCATCTATCTAATTTTCGCGACTCATTTACTTGGACTCAAGTTTCCTCTCTGGTTTGCTGGAGTAGCAGAGGGAAGAAGAAACATAAAAGAATGAAAAAGGGATTGGTAAAAGCTATACCGAACCCTAAGTTAAGCTGTGTCGTCGGTGTCGTGGTGCAGGTTCCTCAGCCTGACTCGTGGCGGTGAATGGAGGACCTCCGTCACCACTCCCAGCCTTCAAGACTAGCATTTCGCGGCGGTTAAGTTTTGATGGGATTTTGCTTTTTTGCTTTATATATGCGTAGTAGTCCTTTGTATCACTGTGACTGAGGGATTTCTGCAGATAACGATTTTTATTGAATACAGATTCCTATATTTTTAAAATATTTTATATTTATCCCTGTTTTTGTACTGTGATTTATATTTATACGTGAGAAAACATGTTAGATAACTAACTCTCTCCAAAAGCATAGAGAAAACAAAGGTGTTAGGGGGTGAAGGATAAGAGCATTTGAATATGTATGAAGAATGTGCAGGGTGGTACCATTTTTTATACCATAATGATTCTAAGACAATAGAAATCCATGGCATGGAGTTACAAGATGCATGTTTTTGCTTGTATTGTTATCTATTTGATATGGAGGTTGGAGGTAATTGTTCGACAAATGAAGCATTTGTCAGTATAGGGTTAAAAAATTGGCAGAAGAAGGATAAAATCAAAGTTCATGTTGGGGAGTATAGGAGTGTTCATAATAGATGTTATCAAGCTGGTCAAGATTTGATGAAACAAAAGCAACATATTGATATTGCCTTTTCAAATATGGAGGATCAACAAAGAATTGATTATCGTATTCGGCTGAGGTTGCAAGAACTGATGCAGGTTGCATTTTGTATGTCATGGAGGATTTTGAGTTTGCATTCTTGTTGCATCTTATGCAATTTATCTTCGGGATTTCTTATGAGTTGTCGCAAGCACTATAAAGAAAAGATCAAGACCTTTTAAATGCAATTGGTTTAGTGAATGTAGTCAAGTCTCGTTTACAAGAGGTGAGAGATAATGACTTTGATGAATTGCTTCAAGAAACGAATCTTTTTGTCAATAAATATGATATTGACATTCCAAATATGGAGGATGTTTATTGTCCTAAAGGGAGATCAAGACGGAGATTGGAATCATTCACATTCTTGCACTACTTTAAAGTAGAGTTATTTAATAGAGTGATAGATACTCGGGTTCAAGAGTTGGATGATCGATTTGATAATGTCAATACCAAGTTGCTTGAGTGTTTGAGTTGTCTTGATCCTCGTGACTCATTTGCTACTTTTAACAAAGAAAAGTTGATTGAGTTTGCTAGATTTTATCCTTTGGAGTTTAATGAGCATGCATATATTCCTTTTCTTTCTTCAAGTCTCAGTAATTTTATTGTTGATGTAAGAGCTGATTCTGATTTTGTCAATTTGAAAAGAATTTATGACCTTGCTTTGAAGATGGTTGAGAAGAGAAAGGATAATGTTAATCCATTTGTTTATTTGTTGATAAAGCTGGCACTCGTCCTACCGGTAGCAGCGGCTAGTGTTGAGCGAGTTTTTTCTGCAATGACTTTTGTTAAGGATAAGTTGCACAATCGAATGAGTGATGATTGGTTTAATGCATGCATGCTAACTTATGTTGAACATGATATATTTAATAAGATTGATTATGAAGATATAATGCAATATTTTGAAGGAATAAAGAATCGAAAATACTTTTGTAATCACGGCATTTACTTTGTAGCTTCTATTATTTTTGTTGTTATCTAGTCTTTTTTATTGTGTTGCTTTAACTTTTTTGCTTCATATCTTTTGCTTGCTAGTCGGGTTTAATTGGGGAATGACTTTTATATCTTCCAATTGATGACAGGCTTGACATTCTCAAATGATTTAATATTCTAGAAATAAGGGCCTTTATTGTGATTTTGTTCACCTTCTATACAGGTAATGTTGACTTTTTTATTAACCATTATAAATAGAATGATGATGATGTATGGATGTACTGGACTATATTCTCATATTTGTTTTGGAGGATTGGTAAAATTTGGGGCTTAATGTTTGGTCAAACTATTATGTGCCACTAAGTGTGCGGACATAAAAAAATTCTTGGGTCCGCCACTGTCTACATGTATGTATTTTGGTCTGAACTAAGAGACCGCCGAGAGCTAAAATCACACCAAAGAGGTAAAAGTAATGAATATAACACGAGGGCTAAAGAAACAGAGATCCACTCATCATAAATCCCTCGTGAACATATGCATTTTATTGAACCGGTAAATAAACTTCAACTCAAACATACAGAGAACATATACACACTCAATCAAAGGACAGTGTTGAAGAGATGAGGTTTAGCCAAATCAACTAGTTTAGATATTTATCAAACAAGTAACTAGCAATAACTGAATAAATCACAATAGTAGCAAACTACAAACAAACCAAAACTAATAACAACTCAAAAGCAATAAAAAAAGGGAGGATGATTCAGGGAATTCAAAAGAATACACCACATGGAACACATTCCTCACATAGAGATTGCACAATGAGAACATACACTGATAATTAAGATCAGTGCTGCCTTCTATTAATAGCTCAGTGCCAAAATACAAGCTAAATTCTTCAAGCCTAGAAAGTTACAAAAAGTTTTTCTCCTTGCAATTCCCTTTTCTCCTTTTACAGAAAACTCTCCATAAAAACTTAACACACCCTTAGGAGAAGTAAAAATTCCCACTCCCTTTCTCTTTTGCGGTGGATTCCATTTATTGTTGGTGTCTTCCTCTCCTCCTTGAGCCAAGCGTGATAGTTGACTGCAGGAGGTTCTTATGTGTTGCAGCTTCCAGTCACCTTCATTTCTCCATTTGAGGTTTTATTCAGTTGATATGTTGTTTTGCTTCTTCCCATACTCTGCTTTAATCGAGAATAGTATTAAACTGACTCACTTTACTGATTGTTATGCCTTGAGTTGTAAGAGTGAGAAGCTTTGTTGAGACACAGTTGAACTGTACAAGGAAATGGCGGTGGCTGGTGGTCACAATGAAAGTTGATTGTGGATAGAGGATTTTGGACCCTTATAGTTGGTAAATAATCTTATTTGTTAAGTATGTGATAATAAATTTGATCTTTTGACATAAAAAATATTTATTGAAAAATATCAACTCCTTAAATGAATTTTAATATTCTAAGGAATTAATCCTTGACTTTCTGTCTAGAAATAATTGGTTTTAAACATAAAAAGGTATAGAGGATTTTGGGTCAAATGGAATACACAATTGAAGAAAATGGGATGTGTGTTAAACGGAAAGAGGGAACCGTGTAGCTATGGGGTTTGTCTTGGCTTAATGGGAATTGGGTTCAAAAACGGGTTTGGATTGTCGCTATGGGTCATGGATATTTGACTTGAATTGATTTTGATGGGTTAATGGGTCAATGGCTCTTGATTAAATTGGGCTTTGTCAGTATGTTACAGATAGAACGCTATTTTTAGCAACTTTACTATAATCTTATGCATGCTTAGAGAATCTCCAACACCGAAGCTTTAAGCGTTCCTTTGGAATGAAGAACCGGTTCCGTGAAGAAATTTTGCATTGGAGAGTGCTTGCATGGCGGAATCGGTTCTTGAGGAGAGACATGTGTTTCTTATATAAGGAACGATAAACTTGAGGAGAGAGAGATGCATTTCAAATCATTTACCGTGCTAGGAAGAGGGAAAATAACTAACTTGATGGCCGATGGCGAAGGACTGCGACAGCAAAGGACCGCGACGGCGAGGGACCACAACGGTGGACGCACGGCGAAGGTGAAGGGACCACGACAGTGGACGCGACGCTAGGAACTAGCTCGAGTGGAGAAGACCTTCGATGAGGCACGGAGAAGAGAGTGAAGAAGGTCATGCACAGAGAAGAAGTGAAGAAGGTCATGCTCAGAGAAAGGCGCATTAGAGAAGGAGAAAAAAAGAAATACGAAGTGAAGAAGCCAGACATGTGTGGAAGCTTCTAGTGGAGGTCGTGGACGCGTGTGGACCGGGGGGGAATGGGCTCAGCAATTGGGTTATAGTTAAAAAAAAAAAAACTAAGGCTGGAAAAATAAAATTGCAAGAGATAAACAAAATAGTTGTTTGTTAGGATAAGATAATCGTATGTTTTTTATTTACTTTGATATTATTGTGTTTAATTATCTATTATTATGTAAAATTTTATTTTATATTGTTACGCATTTCGTTTTATTTATTTTAATTTATATTTCATTTTTCTTCAATTATTCATAATTTTTATTTTTATTTATAAAAATTGAAAAAATGTTAAGTTTTATTAAAAAAATATAAATATGTGGATTTTTTTAAGTATCTTGTGGTTTCTTATATTGGAGTAAAATATTAAGTGAGTTCCTTACGAGTGACATGACACTGTGAGGACCACAAAAATTGATTAAGGAACCCAAATGGGTATCTTCCATTCAAGATGCTCTTAGGACACATATCACTTTACCTTTTTTCTTATGTTTCGCATGCCTGACATTTACAATGTTCATTTGCTCTTACTAAATATTCTTACAATTTCTTAGTTATTTTTCATGTTGTCATGTTTAGGGCCTCCCAGATGCAATTATACCTTTTAAGTTATGGGATGAAGCTAAGTTGTTCAAGTCTATGTGACCATCTTAAGTTTAAAATGTCAAATTTGTAAACCTTTCTTTTGTCTTATCTATGTGACTGTGTAATATCATTCTTCATTTGGTTCTAGCAACACACTTAACGTTGAAGTCACAAGAAAAAATCATTGCAAACTACAATGCCTGGTAGGTTGTTAAATACTTTTAATTCATGGGTCTTGAGTTAAAAGTATTAATGATCTTTCTTCACTTCTTCAAATGAAATTTGTGTTGTCATTTTAAACTGTGAATATCGATGGAGGGTGAGCCTTGGCAAAACACTTTAAGGTTTTTGTCATCTAACTAAAACCTTTAATTGTTGTATGACTCCAAAATATCTCTCTAAATGATTGTACCATGGTTGTTTGAAGTTCTAAACTTTTTTAGCTTCTCCATTTTTAATGCCAGTTAGGTGGTCTTTAGTCATGGGTGGAATCTTTTGATGATATATGTTTTAGCCCAACATTTTGTAGCTCTTTACATGTAACCATACAACAACACCACTTATGCTGGACTTGGTGTCTTCATTAATTCAATAATATATCTTGCCTTCCAAAAAAATTGATTATTCAAAATTGAAATGTTACCAAACTATCTACTGCCAAAAAAAATGCATATGTGTAAACACTGCTACATTGAAAACTAACAAAAAAAAATACATAGGAGTAAAATTATTAGGTTATTACAAAATATTACACTGATGAAACGTATGGATACAGCTTTTTTCCTCAATGGAGGTTTTTTTTTTATTTATCAAATGGGAGCAACTTTTAAAAAAATTCTCATTTGAGGGTAAGTCGTGCCACGTATCACGACTCCTTTATTTTTTTTAAAAAAAATAAAAATTGGTCACTAAAAATTTGGTCGCTAATTTCGGTCTTTATTTTAGTCGCTAACACTTTTTGCGACAGAATATTATGATCGCAAACATAAAAAGCACAATATTCCGTCGTAAAAAGTATTAGCGACTGAATAAATAGGTTAACTATCGTCGTGTTCCATTATAAAAGCATAATGCATTATATTTAAGAATAAATTTGAAACTTTATCAATCAAAATATAAAATAAAATAAATATTTTACTGCATGGAAATTAACATCAACTTTAAATAACAATGATAATATTTGAATTAAATTATGATTAAGAAAACAATTTAGTTAACCATCACTTATAATGTCTGGCTAATCCTTTTGTGTAAAAATTGGATAATAAATTATTCTAAAATGCTAATGATCTGTGCATCGCACTGATAGGAAACTAGCCTCATACAAAAGAATTGTAATTCTTAGTTAATTAGTAAGTGAAATATTCAGCAGTATTTAGGACAGACGGACTTAAACAAGCTTTTTTCAAATTATAAAGACTAAAAAGATGAATTTTTATTACTTAAAAAAAATTCAAATTTAAGGAACTAAAAATATATTTTAATTTTTTTTTTAATCTGGGATATCTCTTGGCCGTAGCCTAGGACTAATTCCTATAAATGATGAAAAAACTGATGGTTGGTAGAAATGATAAAAAAACTGATGGTTTAGGAAGAGGATTTGGACAATGGTCTTAACTACTAACTACCATTACCAGGTATGGATAGTTTTTTTAATTCACAGGTCAGTGTTACTATGGCTGTAAACCTTCCTGGGGTTTTATTGGAAGAAAGAAATGAACGTGGGATTTTCTGGAAACTTTTGAACATATTAGCAATTAAAACTCTACATTTTGGTGATGCTTTGCTGACCAGATATTCTTTGCAATTTTTTATTTAACTCTACAAGAATGCAACATTTGCAAACGCATGGCCTTGGTATTGATTTGTGACCATGCACCAACCCTAGTGCATGGTGTTAGACTGTTAGTGTCTGGTGCTGGTGGACACTTTCATATTAATTAATTAGCAATCCCCTTTTAATTTTGTAAGGACCGCACACAAAATACCCTTAAAATAACAAAGAATTGCAATTTCCTAAATAAGGATCTGAGGATAATTAATGTTAATCTAAAAAAAGGTCAATGTAAGTATTCCTATATTAATTACTTTTCTAAACAAATTATGCAAAGGAACGTCAAAGCAGGAAATTGATGTTTGACAAGACAAGAATGCAATATTGGGGGATTTTAGGCTAAGCCAGGCAGCATCACATGGTAGAGTTGCTTGACACAACTGGAGTAACAGGGACTGAGAGGCACTAATAACTCCACAACTAGACAGAATTTGGCAACCATCCCTGATGCTTAGTTTTGAAATATTAGTTTTAGAAGTGATATGTGGGAAAAGACCTATTGTGGCAGATAAGACACCGGTTATATGTTGGTATTGTTCCTAATGGACAGTGACAAATTGTATAGTGACCTTGATGATGTTGACACAGCATTGACATTGAGGACGTTAGGAGAGTGCTTGATTAATTTCATGTGAAACCTTGAGCCCTATCAAGGTTTTCAAAGTTTTTTTTTTTAATCATGAACTATAAATGGCAAATCACGTCATGTTCCAAAAGATTTAGATACATGATGAAAATAATAACTTAAAATATCATAAGAAATATATAGTATTCAATGTCAAAATTTTAAACGATGATGTATGCAAAATCTTAGTGACTCTTCCCTAAATTCAAGTTTATCTTTGAAGGAATAAACTGCTTCATACTTTCAACATCCATGTTAATATCTTTTCAGTAAAGATATTGAATCTCATCACATGACCCTCACCTCGTTGGTGGGGTAAATCTGAATGGCATTTTACATTAAAGTCAACATAAACTTTATTTTTATACTGCTACATCTGTCCTTTTTATTCTGCTTTCTCCTCGTATTGTGAATGGTTCTAATCTTTTCAGCAATGATTTATCCCTCTCAACTTCATGGGATATACTTTTCTTCTCCCTAACTTAATAGTTGGGAAAATAAATGGAGCACCAACATAAACTAGTAAACTGCAATAAATCTAGAGGTGAAACATGAAGGGTGGAAAGAACATAATAAATTGAATTGCTTATATTTTATATAAGGGTGAAACATGAAGAGTTGAAGAAAGACCAAACTCTTCTTATAAAGCCTGCAATTTACATGATATATGCTACAGTAAGATTGAATACACTCTCTTCCTCTCCCTGCTCTTTTCTCTCCTTAGGTTTGAGATAAATAAATGGTGTCATTAAAATATGTAAGCATCTGAACCATCAGAAATAGTTATATTAATTCGACTACTTCCGCTGTGCACGAACTTTCTCACCTCTTGCTCTTGACTTGTCAATTCTCGCTCGTCTTGAAAACTCTTGGATCTTTCTGTCATGCTCTTTGAGCATCTGATCCATGTTGCTTGATGAAACCATTAATGGACCTGAGAGGTATATCTTGTTTCCCATGGACTCACGCCCACCCTGAAATAGTGCCCCACATCAATATTCAATCACTCGGCCAAAAAAAAAAAAAGTGTTGCCAATCATTCGCTGTCAAATATTAATTGATTGTTGATACTAATTTCTAACCACAATTGTTTGGACTTTGAACTCCATTTATTATAATCAGTGACCTATCCACCTATAAAAGTTACATTCAACTAATAGGGTACTGGTAGGTACTTAAAAAAAAATGGGAAACTTGAGAATTTCATAAAAAGAAGAGAACAAATTTCTAGAAAACTGTGACAATTTGGGGAAATAAAAGACCATCATTTTGATATCATTAGGGATTTGAATTGCTCCTGTTCTTACATAACAGGAGAGCATGAGTGTCCTGATAGAAAGATAAAAATATGGATAATTTTGAATAAAAATAGTAGACTGTATAAGAAATCGAGAGGTCCCTAGTCCCTACACCCGATAAAATTTGTCTCTCCCTCTCCAATATTCAATCATGTAACCAGAGAATCCAGATCCTTATCGATTCCTAGTGTAGACTTGCACTACCAAATATTTAGAATTAATAAATAAAAAAATAACAACTACTAACCGGAGTTGATTTTTCAGCTGGGACCCTTCTACTTTCAATTTGATTGAGATCAACAATCCGTTTTTGATCCTGCCTTCTTCTCGACTCTGATCCATTAGTGGACTCCACAGATTTTCTTACTTCAATTGGTTTTCTATGGTGCAAGTGAACTGGTTTAACCTCCTGATCTTCAGAGAAAGTCCTAGATGCCACTAGCCCAGATAGTTTTGATAGGTTCACTCTGTTTGAAACAGGAGGCACATCATCAACTTCCTTCCTGCCTTTTGCCCAGACAGAACCAGGAACCAACGGGCCTGAATGTGAAGGCCTCTTATAAAGATGCCCAGAGAAATTATTATCCATTTCTTTTTCTGACTGTTTGTGAGGGAAAACCAGAATTCCAGACACCGATCCTCCATGAGGGTTTGATAATTCACTTTGGTTCCTTGAGCTGGAATAGCGTCCTTGCTGCATAACACAACAGTAAGATAAGCTCTAGTGGAAGAAGAGATAAAAGAAAGTAGGACAATTGAAACAACATATGTGAAAAGAGTACAAGAATACTTAGAAGTTTAGTATATAAGGTTCGGTTTCACTATTTTAA
This sequence comes from Glycine tomentella, assembly GCA_007407185.1. Taxonomy (NCBI): domain Eukaryota; kingdom Viridiplantae; phylum Streptophyta; class Magnoliopsida; order Fabales; family Fabaceae; genus Glycine; species Glycine tomentella. The sequence goes on from PYAF01002115.1 coordinate 700,886, forward strand.
AGCATGTTCAGTTTTACAAAAAGTTATTTATGAAATAACCAATAGGTACTAGGCATACAAATCTGCAATTTTTAGTTTTAGAACTAGCAAGTCACTAATACACCAAACTGTTTCAAACCCACGGATTCTCTTCTTTGCCTTATTATTAAAAACAGAGATACCATTAGACTCAAAACTCAAATGCCAGTTACAAGTAGCAACAACCCAAAATGGTTCAGTGTTCTAACACAACTACAGGATAATTAGCATGGGGTAGTTCTTATATAAAGAACTGATAAACAGAGGCATAAAATCCTTTGGCTGACTGTAATAAAAAGAACTAGTGATCATCTAACTAATAAGCTTTTTTGTATTTCACAACAATCCAATCCATGCCTAAAATAATGAATAATTTCAGAGTTAAATCAAGAGACAGTTCAAATTATAAAAAAAATCCTTGTCCCCCATTTCATGATCAGTAACACTAAACAGAATTTACACAATACCCCAAGGTATCCCATAGAGGCAAGTCATACAATAAAATTTGAAACTTGTTTCGATTACCTGCACTGCTATGCCTGGGTCAGCATTGTCTTTTGCTGTGACATTTGCCCTGTGTCCTTTTTCTTGTCTAACTCCTGAGGCAACTTTTTGTTCCCTACCTCCAACAGCTCCTTGCCTAAGACAGTAAACAAAAATGAATACGTATTAGTTGTCATTATCAACAATCAACAATAAGCTTACAAAACATGGCACCCTTTCAGAACGAATGCATGAATCAAGTGATGCAGAAAACACAGCTAACAGTCATGATGAAACAACTAAAAGCAAACAATTGTACTAGCATAGCATGGCCCAAATGTTTTAGAAGACCCAGATATAACTATGTATTCAAGGCTTCAACCACCAATAATATGCATATTTCTTCTACTATAAGTACACGAGACCCCATAATTGATGCTTTTGTTCATGGCAGAGATGTCAACATTCAAATCAATAATAAACAAAAGACCAATTTGATTACACTGAAATTGTTCAGATTAAGCCATATAATTTATATTCCAAACAGATTCCATTATAGAGATTGAAGCCACTATCATAATATTAATTATTAAATATAAATATCCTTTTTTTGCCTCAACATAAATACAATCAACCTATACCGTTACCTTCTGGCTTCATCCCGTAATTTAGCATCAATCTCCTTGCTGGGAGCATATTTTGGCAAACTTGATGGATCACAAGGCAGAGGCTCCGACATAAAGAACTGTCAATCAATGAGGAATCACATGCCTATTAGCAGTTAGAAAGGAAAACGGTTCCTAGAATATGTTTGTCAAAATTTGTGAGAAATTTGATTATTTTTTCCTACTTCATAACATAGCAGTATAGTGACAAAAAATATATCTCATGATTTTGTTTATTTGCAAGCTAACTTCGTCATTTCATTACCTTCCCTTGTATTGAATGGCCAGATGATGCTGTTTAAGCATGGAAAGGAAAAAGAAAAAGAAAAAATGTAGAATAGTATGACTTTTAAAGTGTAAAAGAACATATATCTACATATGCATGGAAATAAAGAAAAACCAACATTTTTCCATTAAATGGAGTAGAATACAAATATATATCAATGCCACTGGCTTCTATAACAAAAATGTAAAGAAATAACGTTTAAAGGAAATTAAGATTGATTTTTTTTAATAATAATTAGCCTGCAGAATATTCATTTTAGCAGGTCATCATGGAAAACAATATTTTGAACTGATTACATTGGAGAAGAATGTCACTTGATCAGACTATATAATTGCTTGCTTGGAAACATAAATCAGCATACCTCACTTTCCAGAGCAGCTGCTGCAGTCCCTCGATGTGCTGGCTCTACAGAAAGTAGGGTCTCTATAAGCTTTACCGCAGTAGATGGGTAGTCCTTAAACGTATCTGCAACACAACGCCTATAATGGTGAGGCGGCCTGAATACTGTGGAATGTGACAACCGCAATTTAAGCCAATAGTCATCAGATGGTGAGCCACAAAGTTTAAAAATCCGATGCAACTGCTCAACCTACAAGGAAATAAAATTAACCCTCAGATACCTTGTATATATACCTTTATTAACACACAATACTAGTATTAGTATCAATTTATAAAATTCAGATGAACGGTCTAGAGTAGACTGGTATACATGAGTTTGGAACCTAGAATTATACATAATGAAATGGAGTCCAGTAATTATTTAACCATAAACTTAAAGGTAAAAAAAGCACAAGATATAGAGAATCCACTCAACAAAAGCGATAGTAATTTAAAATAGAGAAACAATATCATTTGCATCATGTAACTGCAGTTAAACAAATCCTTTGAAATTTCTTGTAGTAAGAAATTTCTACCGACCTAAACTATTGAATTGCCATAAAATAGAAACATATGATATCATCAAAGCCAAATGAAAGCCAGGCAGCAAAGCATTTATCGTGAGTGACAAATAATGGAAAATAGATTCGTAAATACATACCTCTGTTTTTCCTGGCAAAATTGGCCTTCCAGTATATAGTTCCCCCAGTATGCAACCAGTGCTCCACAAATCCACTGCAACCCCATAATGATTGGCTCCAAGTAAAAGTTCTGGTGGTCTATACCATAGAGTTACTACTCGGCTTGTCAATGGAACATTGTGCTGAGGGTCATAAAAACTTGCCAAACCAAAATCAGCAATCTTTAAGACTCCATTATTGTCAATGAGAAGATTTGAGCCCTTTATGTCACGATGGAGGACACCATGACTATGACAATGATCCAATCCACTAAGAAGTTGCTGCATGTAGCATTTCAGCTGGAAATGGCATACAAAACATATTGCTGTTTTAGAAGTTTTCTTATAAAAAACAGAGTAGAAGGCACACATAGTTCCTTTTCTATACTTATGCCAGACACATGCACAAAAATCTCAACTCCATGTAAATAAGAGCTTGAGTAAATGAAAAGAAATCATCATTACCTGCGGTTCAGAGAACTTAATATCAGGATTTGATGCAAGTCCTGTAAGATCATGCTCCATATACTCAAAAACAAGGTACAAGCTGCGAGACGTCTTTGACGTTATCAAGCCCTCCAATTTAATTATGTTTGGATGGTCAAGCCTACGCAGAACATGGATTTCCCTTGCCATAAACTTGACACTCTCAGGATCAAGATTGTCAAAGCGTACTTTCTTCAATGCAACAAACTTTTGGTTAATCACATCCCGTGCCTTATATACAGTACTGTAAGTTCCTTGCCCAATCTGCATAACAGAATCTCATCAAATTATTCATTTAAAGAAAAAGACTACTATAATCAATGATAAAGAATATCAGAGTACATAGACTCCTTCCTTCACCAATATAAGAAGCTTATACTCATAGAAACAAGACAAAATTAATCCAGTATGACTAGTACGCAAAATCTGGTCACGCACTTGCTATATTCTACACAATCAAATTTCATTGACCATTTTCTTTTCTTTAAAAAAGCCAGGAGAGTGGACACCAGCCAACATTAACACTCATCTATATTTAGTTAGTAAAGCAACCAAACTTAAAAGTACACAATGCATGGAAATCCCAATTAACTTAAATCGCGCTTTAAAAATTTTCCATTTATAATTTGACCATTCCAGCAAAAGTGCATGCAATATCTTTGACATGGCCAGTGTTCAAAGAATTTTGGGACAAGCATTCATGAAACAGCAGACAGCAGTAAGAATCACATAACAGTTTGACTATAATACAAACACAGACAGAGCACACAAGGCAGTAACTTACTTTATGCAACCTCTCAAACGTATTCGCACTCCGTGGTATCCATCCCTTAATAGCTTCACCAGCAACAGAAGAAAGCCATGCCGGCCATCCGGCCGCAACTTGCTCTCCTTCTATAGCCTTTGGAACCCTTCCAGGGCCAATATGATCCACAATAGTCAATTCCGGCTTCTCTAATTTCTTCTTCGCATCATGATCACCATAAAACTGGCCTGATCCGTTGGCCTTCTTGTCAATCAATGAACCTTTCACATGACCACCAACTATTAACACATCTTTCACCCCACCCTCATCAACCCTCCTACTCGAATTCAACCGCAAAACATTCAACTCCGAAGGCCTTGTGCTATACGATTGAAATTTCTTAGTGAGACCTTCCTTGCTGTCCTCTACAGCTGAAGTCTTGGAACATATGCAACCCATGTTGGAGCACAAAGATATCAAATCAACTATACAACAATATTGTCATCAAAAAGTAGGATCACCATTCACCAGCAACACATCTTCTACCAACTCCACCAAAACTCATAAAAACTAAAAACTCAACCACTACACAGTACCTTTCTTTGTTTTTTTTTTTTCTATCAAGATGAAAACTTTCCTTCATAGACACATACCCAATTCCAAATCAGATATCAAAACTCCAATACTGAAAGATTCCAGCCCAACCCAATTCCAAAGAAGCAAACTTGAATCAAACCCACAATTCATAAACCTCCAATAACAATCGCTAACTGTCATAAAGGAATCATTGTTCAACAAAGGAGAGTAGATTCAAGCAATAAAAACAAAAAAGTCTGAGATGAATGAAGATGATAACACTCAGAGACTAATACAATTTATATAAACCAAGGAATCAATTTAAAAATAAAAATAAAAAAAGGGAAAAAGACTAAGTGGACCTTTGAATTGGGGTTAAGGTTAAGGGTGAAAATGGATCAGAAGGTTCACTAGAAAAAAAGAAAAAAAGTGTGGTGGTGGGTATGTCTGAAAGTTCAACGCGTATTCAGACATTAAAAAGAACATTATCATCAACCAGACAACAACCTTAGACGGCTTTTGCCGGCTAGGCTCAGTCAAAAGACTCCACTTTCTTCTCTTTCTCTCTCACACAAACACACACACACTTTCTCTCTCTCTATCTCTATTCTCTAATGATGCTTGATGCATGGTGATTCCATATAGTGTTGTGTTGTGACTCTCTCTCCCTCCATCATGTTGTTCTTTCTGTCAAAGAACGATTGGGTTAGTTTTGTGTTCAAAGCCCTCTATGTTGGTCGTTGAATTCTGTTTGGAATATCAATGCTCAGCATTAAACGCGTTTTTAATTTCTCTCTAATTTTTTTAAATTTCTTTTCTTCTTCTTTTTTCTCTCCTTCTCAGTGCAGGGCAATGGTGTCATTGGATATTTAAATTAGAGGCATTTCTTCCTGTTCGGTATGTTGGATACCGAGGGTTCCATTTCAATAGATATTGTATCTGAAAATCAATTTGGTATTTCTCTTAGTCAAAAGTTTAAGAATCAATTTTAGATCTTGCTCAGATAATAAAAAAAAATAGTTAGAAATTTTGTTGAAAATATATTTTTCTTTTAAGGATTGTTTAAAATATCTTCAAAAATTAATATAGATAATATTAATAATACTTAAATTGAAATTTTATTTCTATAAGTAAGAAAAAATATACTTTTTCCGATATAAGGAAGAAAATTTATATTTATAATTAATTAAAAATTATTGTTTGCATAATTTTTAAGGTAATTAATGTAAAGGTTTATAAAATTGTCAGACATAAGATTTTATAATTAAATAATAATGTAAAAAGTTCTTTTTTTTAACATAGTGTTAAAACCTTTTATGTACGTAGATTATTTTCTCAAATTGTAATCAATTTTATAACTATCTTACATATTACATATTAATTTTTAGATAGTAGACGATTTTGTTAATTATTGGTTTAGTCATGTTAATTAGGAAGCAAGTATTATTTTAAAATGAATTTAATTATTTAACAATTATTACATATTTTATTTTTATAGAAATATTTAATTTTTATTTAATTTTTTCTTGTATGCAATTCGAAATGTGCTTATTGACAAATCACAAAACAAGATATAGAAAAAGAATTTTCCAAACTTAAAAAGATTAATTACTTAAAAAAGTCATATAAATAATATTAGATAAAAAGACAGTCAAA
>PYAF01002115.1:719194-729558 GCA_007407185.1 Glycine tomentella
TCTTTATAATTATTAGCAAGTTTTATCCCAACAAATTAATTTGATATATTTGACATATTTTACCTTCAATTTTTAATAAACATGCAAATTTTATCTTTGTTATTTTACTTATAACATAATTCACTTTTATCCTATTTTTATTTTTGATAAATTTTACACACAAATTTTTATTTTTGGTGAATTTTACCCTGATTTTTATTTTTGTCAAATTTTACCCCTAAATTTTGTACTTATTGATGGATATACAACCCAACATAAAATTTGCAAGTTTCAATAAAATATGTCAACTTAATTTGTTGGGATAAAATTCCATAAAAATTAAAAAAATGTAAAAAATAAGCCTAAAAAAATATCTTCCTAAATTTCCATAAAACGAGGAAAAAACTAACAACATGTAAAAAGTAGCATTGAGTAGCCTTTTTGGCAACATTTTTTTACACCTAGCATGTAGTAGTTAGTAACATAAAAAACTTAGTTCCCTAAAAAAACAAAAGAAACTTAGTAACACATAGTAATTCTTATAAATAAATAATCTTTATAGTAACTAAATAATAAGATATAAAGTCTGCAATTTATTTTAAAAAAAGTATCATATAATACAATAATATTTATCATAATAAGATATAAATGTTATATTCAACAAGCTATTTCAGTTAGTTTTTTAATTTTTTTTACTAGTTAAAATTATATTTGACTATTTGATAAACAAATTATTTTAATAATTTTTAGTATTTTTTGAAATACTACTTCACACACTACTTGAAGTAGTATTTTCTTAAATGCTAACTTTTAGATTTTTATATTTTCTTTCATTTTTATCTTTAATATATTTTATTTAATTTTTTAATCATCCTTTTTAAATAAATTATAATTTTATTATTTTCTATCATTTTACACTTTTCATCTAATTTTGATGAACATACCAAAGTTTGAAATTTATTCAAAAAAATCTGATATATATAATACAATAATATTTACAAACATATAAGTTAAAAAAAATAGACAAATCTCATTGCAAACGGGTGATCAATTTAAGAACAGAGAGTTTAATTGATAAACAATTATATGAATACTTATCAATACTTATCAAGTATTTTAAAAAAATACTTGTGATAAAAAAGATTTTGGATCAGGGAAAAAAATACTTATCAAATATATTTTTATAATTACTATAAGTAATTAAACTCTCTGTTCTTATATTTAACCGCAATTATATGAATAAGACATGAATTCAATAATCTATCAATATCTATTTTAAAACTGTCCAAAAGTTAATCTTTTATAGGTCATTATTTTATGTCAATCTCTTCATCTTGCATTTTCTTTTACAATTTTTTTAATTATTGAGTTACTTTTTAACCGTGCATACAAAGCACGATTCAGTGTTTTAGTATTAGTTAAATTGATATAAGGGTAAATATTTAATTAAATTGATTCTTAAAAAATAAAAAAATTAATTTAATCATGAATGTGCAAAAAATATAATAAACAAAGTGAGTTAGCTCTTTAGAAAAATTGCTACTCTTTCGATAGAATAAACAAAGTGAGTTAGTTCTTTAAAAAAACAAAGTGCGTTAGTTGAATATTGAGATTAATCTCGATTAAATAAATTTTAAAAATTATCCAAACTTCTACTTTTGCATCACGGAGTTGTGCCAACATCACAGTGGCTCAGAAAAATTAGAATTCCTCTTTTAAGCTTTGAACTGATTTTAATAGACTACAAAGTTGGTGTTGTTTTTTAAAAAAAAATCAATGCACTTTTTGTAGAAATCATGTTAAAGTTTTTGTAAAAAAAATGAAAGAATATTAAAATTATCTTTTTTAACACATTTAAAAAGAGGTACATCGATCTGGTGGACTTTGTATGAGGTAGAATTCGTGCACTAGTCTAAATCTAACTACAACGGGTTAAATAATTGTCGGATGCATACAACCAGAAAGGAAAAACACTCACAAAGAAACAATATATTGATACTTAAATTAGTTCTGATTATTATTCTTTTCAATGAAAGGTTTTGAATCATCTCTCGAAGATTTTTGTCTTGAACTTGTATTTTGGACTTATGGTTACTATTGATCTATTCATTGACCAATCGATTAACCTTGTATATATTGTCACGAACCTTGTATTTTGGACTTATATATTGTATATGATTGGTTTGCCTAAACTTGGACCCAAACAAATTACCCACGCTTCTTAGTTATTAATTCAAATGTTTTAGCTTTTATTACGGGCACGTCTAAGGTAATTGCAAAAATGGAGTTAATTTTGTTTTTAACTCTATTTTAAAATATTTTTAAATTTAAATTTGAATATATTGACAATGAATATATATGATCATTTAATTAGAAAATACTATGTATGATAAAATAGATTTAGTATATGTATTTGCATGATTATCTAATTATAAATCACTAAGAATAAAATCTGCCATTGATTAAAGAACATATATATTTTTTTAGCTTTTTATTACCGAAGCGAAGAGAGATAATAAGGTGCCTTAGTGTACCACATTAGACATAACTCTACTAATTTATTTACTTATTTATTATTACAAATATGCGAGTAACTTTTTTCCGTTTATTTCTTAGCTAATAAGTACAAAATTTAGAAATGTGATAAGAAAATAAAAGAGATTTTATAAACGTTGTTATAACACACAAACAATTATTGTGAAAAATCATATAAAGAACCATGATATTCTTGAATGCATACAAAGTTCTTAATATAAAATAAGTATAGAGCTTAACAAATATAGAAAAAATATGTGCTAATTATCCCAATCAATACATCAAGTAATCTAGTTAGAGTTGTCCACAAATTCTACCTTAACCCAAACACAAGTATAAGACTTTTTGGCAACTCTTTGAGACTTCTTGAGATTAAGAAAATGGTGTTTTTCTCAAACAATGGTTGATTGATCTCCAAGATCTCATCATCAGCCAGGTGGACTGAGTCATAAGTGGATTGGGTCAAGTTTTACTGCCAATTATTTTTTTTCTCTTTTTTGGGTTTGACTCAACCAAAGCCTGTGGTAGACGAGGTTGACATGTGGATTTAGGCCCATTTTGACAATTCTAAGTACAAGTTGTGATTTTAGATTTTAAATCGTTTTGGAAAATATATTTTGCCAAAACACTGCAGCTAACAACAATAGGTGTTAGCCTTGGTGCACCATGACTTTTAGGCGGGGAGCCTATTATTTATATTTACTTATAGGTGGAGAGCCGGACACTAATATTTGTTTAAAAGCAGGGAGCTTGACATTGATATTTTAGGCAAGGAACCTATTTGTGAGAATATTTTTAGGCAGGGAGCCTACCATAGTTTTGTTTGAGTAGTACCCCCTTTAAATTATCATATTTCAAATTGATATAACTTGTGTTATGAATTTAAGATTTTACACTTAAGATTGTTTTATTCGAAATGTTTTCATGTCCCGTTTGTTACCTTCTTAGTTATTTACTTAATGGTGATTCCCATTGTTATCTTAAATATATTTCAGATCCCTGGGCTCGTGCATAATTGAGCACCTCAGTTAGACCTAAGCCTGGGAAAAAAGTCTAGTATCCAAATTTGATCCAATAACTAATCTAGTCCAATCTAATTAATTATTTTTAATAGACCAGATCTTCTACCACATCCATAATTTACATCCATTTATAAATCTGAAATCTATTTTCTTTTAATACAGATTTTAAGTGCAGAATCCAAAGTCCATCTTTATTCAGACATTTTATTTTGACGCAAGCTCATTGCTCTATACCGCTTCAGACCCCACACTATATCCACATTGATTTCTTCGTGACCCAAATCATGTTCAGTTTCCTACCATTGCTTCATCTCCACTAACAAATCATCACGTTCAGTTTCCTATCACTGCTTCATCTCAATCGGTAATAAAATCGGTATTCTTTCTATCTTCTATCATTCACATGTGTTTTGTAATTTCTTACAATGAGTTTTTTCAACAGCCCTTTGTTCTATATGTCTTTGTTTTGCTGCTTCAAACCTATTCGATGAAATTCCTCAATGAAACTTGATGTACCTATATGCCTTTATTTTGTTGCTTCAAACCTATTCGATGAAATTCCTCAATGAAATTTGATGTACCCGTGTTATGATGGCTTCTACTACTATAAAATACTGAGTCTGCAACAACACCCAACAACACTACAAGCACAAGAAAACCACTCATCACATTCATAGCCGTTTTGGAATTAATGCTTGTGTTGTGGCCATATACACACCCCCTACTCTGTGTTATGACCTATGACCTATTCCCTTGGCCTTTTCTTTTCACACAAATTGCACAATGCACATTTCTAACCCGTGACTTTTAGAGAAAAAAGGCAACAACCTATTGTGTCACCAAGGCTTCCCTTTAAAATGTTAGATTTAATTTTTTCTGCTAGTTTGCACTACATATTTTCATATTAAAATTATACATGTTCAATGCAATCACCTTTTTGATGAATATATCTTGCTTTGGAAGATTGATTTTCTTCTTGGTGATAAGAAGTTGTGCATCAAACTGTCAGTGTGATATTTGAAGATTCTGGCATCCAAGAGTTGCTGGTGAAGCTACACCAGAAAGGTAAAATAATTTTTACTATCTCTTAACTGGGTCTATGTCAGTTTATGCTTGTAACTTTTACTAAGACTTGTATTTTGGTCAGATTTGTAGATGAATGAGTTTGTCTCTTAGCAGTATTCCTAATTTTTGAATTCTAATATTCTGCAATAAATCTGTCTACTTACATAGAAAATACACATTATCTTTAACTTCAAAATATAATAGTATGCACTCTATTGTTAGGTGTTTATAGATTGTGTGATAATAGCAATTTACAGTTCTGATACTTGGTACTTTATGCTAAATAATTACTTTTTTGGGTTAATCTGTAATACTTTATCCATCCAACGTTATCCTCTACAATGGCTAAAGTAAAGTGAGCAGCAAAAAGGATCAATAAGTCACATCACCGAGATTGTACCTAACAAGTGGACAGTTCTTATCCAATCACTCAAAAAGTGACTTTTAACACATCAAGCTATCAACGAATGCATTAAAAAAATCTAATGTAATTTCCATGAACAACAAATTTAAGACAAAAAATTCATAGAAAGCTTATCCAATTTTCTTGCATAAAATAAGGCTCAAACTCAAAATATCAATTTAAAATTGGAAAAGACAACACATACATAAAAAATTAGTTCTGCTTGACAGTCAATGAAAAATCATACCAGTTATTCTCATAAAACTCTTAAGCACTCAAAGAACTAAAAATATAATAATATAATAATAAGGTTAAATTATTCATTTAATTTCTAATTGTTCTTATTTTAAATACAATTTAGTGATGGAGGAGTTCAATAATTGTTTAGGGAGGAATGAGTGGTGACTTGCAAATACAATGACACTCTATTAAGCTATATGTTTAATGTGGGGGTGTGGAAGCTTAATAAGGGAGAGATCTAATGATGTTATGTAGTTTAAATGTGACGAAATATATCGAGTAGCTAGAGAAAACAAAGAATGGCTTAATTAGCAACTTAACTGGGAAATATTTAAATTTCAGCTAGTTGTGTCTTCAAAACACAATTTGTATAATTAGAGTTGTGCAATTATAATATCCCATAATATAAATTGGTCAAAATTATATGAAAATCTTGCCATCTTAATTGCTTTAAGTATTTTTTTACTATTTTCATTAGAAAGACAAGGTACTATATGTGTAAAGTTGTCATCACTATATCCTTACTGTCTACTTTTATTTGAACGAGTCTTTAGTGATTTCTTCTTAGACAAAAAAATAAAATACCACTACTTCTTAAACAACCCTAATGTCATAACCTTTCCTTGCCCCAATATTTCAAACACACCCACTCTTTATACACAAGCTACATATACCTATGACCAACCTTGTCTACTTGAATCAAATATTTTGGAAAAGTGGTCCAAAAGCACGTGCTGCTAGTGATGTATAATGTTTGGATTTGAGGTTGGAGAGAAAATTTTATTAGTTTCAATGGTATTACTTTAATTCGGATAGAACTGTCTAACCAAAAATATATGTAGTCTCTCATGAAAACAAAAAATAAATAGTCTTCTACTGAAGTATAAAGTAAGAGTTAAAAAGTAAAAGACATTTATACTATTTATTTTATTCTATGCACTAAGGGAACATCTGACTCTAATAAATAGAACATGTCTCATAATCAATATATTTAAATAGCTAAACTAATATATATAAATAGAACTTGTAGATATTTTCATTACTTACTTGGTTATATGTTAGAACTTGGAAGTTGGAACAATATGATTGATATAAGTTGTTTCTATATTCCCATTATGAATTTTTTACTTGCATAATCTGAATGCATCCATACAGATGTCATCCAACTTTTTAGTCTCGAACATCGAAGTTTCTACTTCACCAGTTGTCATTAGCTCGACAGTTGCAAGACCCTCTCGCCATAATGGAAGAAGAAATAGATCAGAAGCTTGGAATCATTTCAATCAACAAAGCCAAAGTTAGATAAGAGGGCTCAATGCAAGTATTATGATGTTATGATTAATTATGAGAAAGGAACAAGTTAAATGCTTGGTCATGTCTCTAGACGTCTGAATAACCCTAATAAAGAACTAATCAAGAGGCAAAAATCAACTTCATCCTCGACTAATGACAGGATTATTAGCTCTCCTTCACACAACAAGTTTGATCATTATTTGTGTGAAATAGGAATGGTAAAGTTGTTTGTTGAAGCTGAACTTCCTTTTCGATTGCTAGAACATCCAACTTTTAGGAGGTATTCGTATACTTTACAACCAAAATTTAATATTCGGTCACGTTATACCTTATCCCATAAAATTGTAATACTATAGAATACAATGAAGGAAAAGTTGAAGTATTTTCTTTCACAACATTGTCGAAGAGTTTGTCTTACTACTGATGCCTGGACATCACCTCAAAATGTAAGCTACATGTGTTTGACAGCTCACTTCATAGATAACAATTGGAAGTTGCACAAAAAGATTTTGAATTTTCGCCAAGTAAGAAGTCATACGGGAAAGGCCATGGCAAAATTTGTTGAGTCGCGCTTGAATGAATGATGGTTGAATCATGTTCTTAACTTGACAATTGATAATGCTTCATCAAATGACACAAGAATTCAACTCTAAAAGAAAAGACTATTATGTTGGAATAACTTAGTTTTGAAAGGAGAGCATATTCATATGTGTTGTTGTGCGCATATCTTGAACTTGATTGTGAACAGTGGACTAAAAGAGATTGACAACTCAGTTTTAAGAATCTATGTCGCAGTAAAATACATAAGATCAAGAATGCGTTGAATGACAAAACATTGAATATAAGGGTCACATTTGCTTGGATGTTGAAATAAGGTGAAATTCCACCTATTTGATGTTATATGCTACTTTGAAGCATATGAATGCATTTCATGAGTTTGAGTTTCATGATAGAAAATATGTTAATGAGTTAGGAAAAGGGATAGGTCTTCCTTCTTGTGAAGATTGAGAATATGTTGAGGCTATTCTACCCCTCTTTAGCATTTTTTATGAAGCCACTTTGCGCATCTCAGGTACCTTTTAAGTTACTAGTAATATGTACATGTTAGAGGTAGTTGGTATTTGACATGGGATTAATGATTTGTTTAACTGCAACATTAAAGATAGTGCTACATATAAGATGACTAAAAACATGAAAGAAAAATATAAGAAATATTGAGGTGATCCTAACAAGTTTAACATGTTACTAATTGTTGTTGTGTTAGATCCAAGGTCTAAAGTAAAATATATGAATTGAGAAATTGATCAACTTTTTGATGTGGACAAAGCAAATGGGTCTAAGTCAAGGCTAAAGTCTTCTTTGAAATCATTGTTTAATGAATATAATGGTCATAAAGGGGGGACTCAAGATGACACACAACAAGCATATGTAAATGTACCTAGTTACAAGAAAGATCCATATGGTTGAAATCTATTTTTGCAAACATTAGGACTAACCTCATCAAACAAATCTGAGCTTCAAAAGTATTTAGATGAAGAGATTAATACAAGTGCAAATCTCAATATTCTTGATTGGTGGAAAGTTAATTTAGGTAGATTTCCAATCCTTTCAAAAATAGCACGAGAGCTATTAGCTATGCCTCTTTCTACAGTAGCATCTAAGTTTGCCTTTAGCAGAGGTGGAAGGGTACTTGATCTGTTTTGTAGTTCTCTATCACATGAAAACGTGGAGGCTCTTATCTGTACACAAGATTGGCTCAAAGTTACACCTTCAACACCATTGTTAGACTTCGATTTGGAAGAACTTCAAAATTTTGACAAAGGTATATTGTTTTCCAATTCTGTAGTAAAATTATAATTAAAATATTTATTGAGTAACATAAAGTTTTTTTTTTGTTTTTTTAGAGTTGGTTTCTCAACAAGATATTGTTGGTTCAACTACTATTTCTCTTGAAGAGTAGTGTTTGAGATTAATACTAATTCTTACACTCTACAATTTGTAAGGTACTTTAATGTTACACTTTGCATGTGAATTCTGATTTGTTTTAGATTTTTAAGTATAAACTATTGATTTTGGTTTTGGGCATAAGTAGCATTGAGGTTGTGAAAGTCAGACATTTTGTTGTTAGCTGCGTAGGATACATCTGAGTGAAACTGATGGACCATTGGATGGGTGGATGGGTTGTTAGATTTCGATATTTCAGAAATATAGTTTCAGTATTTTTTATAGAATAATACTATGAAAAATGGGAATTAGATGGATGAATTATGTTTTAAGGATATGTAGTTGTTATTGTGCTTCATTCTCCAGACTCCAAATTGTTTCTTATTTTGAGAGTTTATATTACATTTTATATTGTTTCTTATTTTGAGAGTTTATATTACATTTTATTTTAGTAACTTGAGTGTGATTATGATAGAACTTGGTCAAGTTCAAGTATATGATTAATTCCTTTTAATGATATTTTAATTAACACATTTGGTATTTGAAATAATTCTTATCAAGTTCAAGTAGACAAGTGTTAAGTTTTCACTTTTTAGTGTTTAATTACTAAAATTTATATAAAAAATATTATAACATTTAAGTGGTTTTTAATTGGATATGACCAAATCCATATTCACTTAAATGGATTGAATCTTGAATCCAAATTGTTTTTTAAAAAATGTGAATATAGATTTAAAATATAATCCATTTAAATAGATATGGATTGAATATGAATTGAATTTTTAAAAATCCAATCCATGTACACCCCTATGTGTGGGGAACGATACATCACTATTTTACAATAAATTTAAAAAAGACACAATTTTTTTTTTATGTATGTGACAAATATGATCAATTTTTTGTATATATGTATGTTGCAACCATTGAACTTTATCAAATATTATTTATTTTGTATAAATATATCTCATAAAAATTAATTCACTATTAATATATGTTTTTGAATATATGGAAACGTGTTAAATTTTAAATATAGTTCAATAGTAACAAAATAAATAAAATATTAGTTACTTTCACACATAATTTACTCTTATTCGATAACATGTTTTTAGTGTGGTTATTAATTTTTTATAGAATATTACAATGACATTAAAAAGGAAGAAATTTATTCATTTGTGGATCATCAGTTTGCATACATTATTTTAAAAATAGTTTGTACAATTTTGTTTTTTTAATAAAATTATGAGATTTTTTCATATAAATTTATTCGTATAAATTTAAATTAATTGAGGGATAAAATCAACTTTGTGGTAATTAACTTATCCACTAATGTTTCGGCCATAGATAGTCCTTTGTAGTTTGTTTGTTCTTTTGGGCTTTTGCCCATTTCATTAAAGAAAAAAAAAGAAATCAATTTGGGTATAAATAAATTTAAAATTTATATTCTTATGAGAAATCTTTAGCAATTTATATAACACTTTATACAATCACAAATAGACATATTCAACAATTTATATATTTATAAAAATGAATGTATAGATAAATGTTACTTTAAAAATTATATGAATGCTTTCTTGAAATTGAGAATAGTTAAAGGTTAAATAATTATATTCAAATTAATAATTTTAATTATATAAAAATTATTATGAAAAATGATTCCTTAAAATTTTAAAACTATTATGAATACTTTTTTAAAATTCAGAATAATTATGTGTAAATTAGTAATTTGAAATTAAGTAATTTTAATTAATTGAAAATTGATATAAACTTTTGAAAGATGTTATATAAATGTTTAATTTAAATTGAAAATATTTGAAATTAAATAACTAAATTCATATTTACTAACTTTCATTATTTAAAAAATGTTAAAAAAATTTCTAAATTTT
>PYAF01002115.1:729658-744802 GCA_007407185.1 Glycine tomentella
AATATTTGTTTCAAATTAATTTTTATATTGTGGAAATTTGAATTGATTTTAATTTTTTTTAATAATGTAAATAATAAAAAATTAATATAATTTTGTATATAATTTTAAAAAATTTCCCTTCTAAATTTATCCGTGCCATTAAGGTAGCATCTAGTATAATTATATAACCCACTTCAAAATTCTACACTTACTTTTAGTATTTTGTCATATCATTCTGAGAATTCAAAATTTAAAGTTTTAAACTTCAATTTTATTTATTCTATGTCTTTATTCGGGACTATTTTATTTAATATTTTGTTTAAGATTATTTTTTAAATTTTTGTTATTATAATTTTAATTTATCGTAATATATCTTGTTGTAAGTATGATATGTGAATATGAAAAGATTTAATTTAATTAATATTTTTAAAAAATATTTTTTTGTTGAATTTTATTTTTTTTAATTTTTTTTGAAATTTCAGATAGCTTGTTCATTGTTGCATCAATCAGTTTAACCCACTAACTCAAGGCTGATTAGCTTAGGCCATTTTTTTTTTCTCTCTTCAAAACTCAATTTTAACTTTAATTGAGATTGGGTTGCTAATTGACACCTCAAAATAAAATACAAAATTAGAAATACAAACTAGGGTTGAAGGGTAAAGGCCAACGGGTTCAGTTATTCACCTCTTCACGTTCACTCTGTCTCTCTCGGTCTCTCCTCTCACACCCCAGCAGCAGCGGCCCCCACTGTCGCCGTCCGCGCCGCTAAAGGCTATCGCCCCCACTCACAGTTCCCTTCTCTTCTCGTTTTTTAGCATCACTAGTTTCCTTCGTCTCACTCTCACACGAAAACCTAGTTCTCGCCGCAGGGCGCTCTCGTCAGTCGCTGCCCTCGCCGCCTCTGTTGTTGTCTCTTCCATTCACGGTAGGCGCTGTGCTCAGTGCTCTTGGTTTAATTTTATTATTCTGTTTTTGAGTCTGATACTCTGTTTTGATCTTTTGATAGTGTTTTGATTTTTTTTTTCTTCTGATATTCTCTTTATTTCAGTATTAATTGATATCGATCATATTTTGTTTCTTGTACATGATCCTGAATATTAATTGCAACACTCTTGCAGATCACAGATAATTGTGGCAAAGTGGATTATCTCCAATCTCTCTCCTGGACCCTTTTCATCATCTGCAAGCACCAGCAAAGTCCCTTGCTATTTCTTTGGCAGAAAATTAACCACCCTAGTAAGCGACCACCTCTTACTCTTAGAAGCCATTACGTACTCTTCTCTTGAGCACAGCACAATAATGTATGCACCGCATGCCAGCTTTATAATCCAAAAGTCATTGGTCCTTGCTTGCTTTTCATTTTTCAATCATTTTAATCATTATTTAATCTAATTTTGTGGCGGTGTTTGATTTTGCTTGGTAGCTAGCTTGTGTCTGTCAATCAAAAAATAAAATCAGTTGTAAGCAGGCCTACAAATAAAAAAGCTCAAGACGCTGCAGGGAAACCTCCATCCCTGTATTTGACGCTGGAGCTTGAGAGTTGTTGATATCACTCACTCCTCAAAGCGCAGAACACACACATTAAGAAACACTATCTCTAATATCCATCGAGAGAGTGACACAAAACCCTAACCAAAACGACACGGTGGGATCTGTTTATCCTCTCAGATTTTGCTGCAATGGGCAAGAAAAAGTTAATGCCTTTCCTCTTCCCTTTCTTCCCCTTCCCAAAATTTGAAAGCCAGTTTCTAATCACTGTTCTCACTTGTGCAGGTTAGATTCAAAGTCGGATCGCAAGTTCGAAAAGAAGGTCCAATTTTATTCCAGTAAGTTCCTGGATCAATTTCTAAAATGCTTTTCCCTACTTTTTATTTTTATTATTACCGAGAAAATAAAATAAAATAAAATGCCTTTGCTGAGGTGCTAGGCTTATGTTAGGTATTATATCTGTCTTTTTTGTATGTGTATGATTGTGAAGTTTTACTGTCATTGGTGGCTAGCTGCATGTTGTGTGTCAATCTTGTTTAAATTTTAAATCCTTCCAATAATATCTTTTGTTATTGCAGAGGTGAAAGATGCTGTTACCTCCTTGAGTGCCCAAAAGTCTATTACTAAGGTGAGAATCTTATTTCAATGCTATTACTCTTCTTAAGGTGGATTCATTGAACTGTGGAAAGACCTCACTTGGTTTGTAAAATGGCTAAATAACTGTATTATGCTGGGTATTACAAATCATTGGTTTAAAATGTTATATTTATATTGTTCATGGTCATGTTGAAGACTTTTCAGCTATGTTCTTGTTCTCCACTTTACAACTTCAGATGGGGAAAGACTGGGCATTCTGTCGTATGTTGAACATGCTTGCTCTCACAGTCATAATTGGGCATTCGTGTAATTTTGTTGCTGAAAGAAATATTAGGATGATATTGGAATTTTGATCGTGATGCAACTTACAAGTAACACTCATTTGATGTGGCCACACATCATAGGGCTTAAAGAACATGTGAGGACATTCTATAAAAGTAACTTGTTGTATTGATTAATATGAAAAGATGATGATACAAGAGGGAACTATATGTATTTATTGGAGTGTAATGAAAACTGACCAACTGACTAATCTCAACTAATATAACTAACAATGAGTAGCAGAGGAGTTTTTAATTTCATTTTAAAAAGCATGTATACTCTTCCTGCAAGTAATTCTTGATGAAATGTTGTGTACATAGTTGATGCATTGGCATAAGATGACTTGGATAACTGTTTAATATTGATTTACAGGACACCGGATTTGAGACTTGTAGAAATTTTAAAATAGAATAACGGTTTATATTTTTTTTTCTTTCTTTTTAAAGGTAGACTTTCATATTCCAATGTAATGTAGCAAACTTTTGAACTATCTTGAACTGTTGGCTTATCTTTAATGGATTTTACCAGTTTTCTTAAATATTTTGGACAAATCTTTATTGAGGATGTCCTGAAGATTTGATTGCTGTGTTGTTGTACTGACTGAGTTTTGTTTCATTTAAGAGACATGTGCTCCTCCAGTTTTATCACTTTTATGTGTCCTGTGTTATTGATTTTCTAAAAATGTTGTCTTTTTGTCAGAAAAAGAAAAAGAGCAAACAACAAAGGCGGCAGAAGAAATTGAAGGCATATAATCTATCTTCACTTTTAGAGTCCCTTCCTGAGGTGAAGGCATCAAAGAAACCAGGTTGTGAGAATGACAGGAAACTTACGTGTAAATCCAGGCAGATGTTAGTGTGAGTGTTCCCCATCATTATTCAATATTGCAATTCCAACTTATCGTTTGATATGTAAGATTGTATTTGTAAATTGTAACCTATTGTCCTTGTTCATCAGATTGACTGAAAGAGATCGAATTTCTGCTGTTCTCAATGATCCTAACTTTCAAGTGGATCCCCTGTCTGCCATTCATCAATATATACAGAACAAACAACCGGTAGTAGAGGAACAACCCAAGAAAAAAATGAACAAAAATGGATCCAGGAAGAAGAAGAAATCAAAGGGTTCAACTGGGCTACAATCTATGGAAATGTAGTGTCTTTGTGTGGCTGCTATAATGATCTTCTTTTTTGAAGGTCGTTCCATAATTTTACTACTGTAAAACATTAGATTACTCGAGTTATGAATGCAAAAAACAATGACTATAGTAATTGGTCAATCTATTTTGATAGCTCGCAGTATTTATTGAATAGGTGACTGACTTGCTGCTGAGCATAGCAACTTATTGTAGTTATTAGGAACACATGAAACTTCCCAACTTCCCACAGATCAATTTTTTATGAACATTGAAGGGTTCTTATAAAGAGAAATGGTTCATTTTAGGATTGTGACCATCTTTTGATAATCAAGGCATCACATGTTTTAAATTCATTTTTTGCCGGTACCTTTGTCCATTGATGATTTTTAAAAGTCAACATCAATAACACCTTTAACCCAAGCTAATTGAGATCGGTAGTAGATGAACCAATGATAAATCGAAAATAGGATAAAAGAGAGAAAAAAAAGCTAAAATAAAAGAATGGTGAAAGGAAGAAAGGAGAAAAGAAGAGGAAAATGATTAAACAAGGGAACGACTAGAACATAAAATTATTAATGGGTTTAACCTTTCACTAAGCTTATAGTTTTTCTCCATTTCGCCTTAAGACATATTTATTGTCCACCAATTTATATCTAACTCCATTAGGTCTTGTTTAATTACCTTTTTCCAGGTAAGTTTCGGTCGACTTCTACCTCTCTGTGTTTAGCTATTGGTAACAAACTCTTGTTCTTACAAGAGCATCCAGTGGCTGTCTCATTATGTACCCAAACCATCTCAATCTATGTTTCCTCATTTTTTCACATATCGATACCACTGATACCTTTCGTCGAATATTCTCATTTCTTATTTTATCCATCTTTGTATATCTACACATCCACCTTAACATCCTTATTTTTGCTATCCCTATTTGATGCTCATGTTGCCTATGTGCTGGCCAGCATTTTGCTCCATATAACATTATCAGTCTAACAGCTGTTCTATAAAATTTTCCTTTAGCTTTAGGGGAATCTTGCGGTCACACAAAAATCCTGATGCACTCCGCCATTTCATTCATAAAGGTTCATCACATAAGATAGATAATTTTTTATGGTCGGTTTGCAACTCTTGACGCCAACCCTCCTCCTTTATCCTGGCTTGGGACAAACCATGCATGCAAACACACATAGGCGGAGTTTGATGATTTTAAAAAGTGTTTCGAAAATTATTTTTCTTCTTAGTATTAGAAAATGTTTGCTAAAATTAGGAACACAAATCTATTGGTATGGGAAGGAAAAAGACTTTTTATTGCTTTGTCCTACATCATAGATAGTAAAAGCTAAAAAGCTAATGTTTTTGTACTCTATACTCTGCGCATTACGAATGAAACACATTGGGTATGTTTGGATTAACATTGAAACCACATTGAATAGAGAAATTGTGTTCCAATGCAAAAATTCAAAGCAACCATTGCAAAAAATAAGGTATTTATTGGGGTTTTTTTTTGTAGTAGTCATGAAAAATCGCTAGAAAATGTCACTTTACGCGTGTCAACACATCGAGGCTATAGTCCATTTACGCGCTGAAGCCCATCCGTCCTAGCCTTCTAGGTTTTTCGCTTTGGGACATTTGATTAGTTGATTTCCCTCTTCGCTCTCAACTTTCAACACTCGACGTTTGTGATGAAGTAGAAACCATCACTCACCTCAATCTTGAAGCTCCATTCCAATGACATCCAAGTTCAAATTAGTTGGAGGCTTTCCTAAGCTCAAGGTTCGTCCAAAATGGAATGTCTTTGATTCTTGCTCCTTTCCCTAAACCTTAATTCCCCTCTACTATCGTAAGATCCCCAATTTTCTCTCTCGATACATAAGTTCAAAATTCACATCATTTTGTGCATATAATGTTCCAATCAGGCTCTTAACTCTCAGTTTGTTCTTTCGCGTTCATTTTTGTCTCTTCACTTCACACTTTCTTCTCTTACCTTCCACTTTTTCATTCTAGAGTCTCAAAGATGTTGAAGGATCTTAAGGGCAGGCCACACTCTTTAATCTCATTCTGGTTAGCTATCTTTTTTTTTTTTGCCGTTTTTGTTATATTGGTTTTTGGACTAGTGATCAGGGTTTTCATTGTCGATCTCATGCATGTTGATAGTGTTTGAGGTTGCGTGGGGTTGGTGGACATGCAACAAAGGGTTACATGGTTGAGCTCTTTTGTTAGTGCGGTGGTTCTGAACCAACAAACCAACTAGATATGGTTATTTTCTACCACTCCAGCTGATTCTATGATTATAATTTTTTTGATTTAGTTTTAGCTGAGTATTTTCTCATATATTCATAAATTGATATTGAGTGGAGTATTATCTCATGTAATCCTCTCATATCTTATATCTTATTATTTATACTTGAATGTTGAGTACAACGATGATGACTTTGCCATGCATGTATCATGTTGTTACTTTGCCTATCTGATTGACAATGTCTTAAGTCATGACAAATTGACAATCTAAAAGAGTATCCTGTTATCTTTCCCACTTTTTTTTTATATTTCAAATCTTCATATTTGACAGCTGAAAACACGAGAGCATTGAGCAACTCAAATAAACCAACTTAAAATTTTGTAACAAACGAATGAAAGTGATTCAATGGTTTTCATTTAGGCATGTGACAATAAGCATTAATGTGTTCAAAGAGTAGGAAGTCATTAGTTTCACTAGCAAGGTGGCAGGTGGGAGACATTCTCGTGGATACCAACCAATAGTTTAGTATGGTTTTGAGTTCTGACCTTTCCCCCATTCTTAGCTTCTATGTAATGGTTGTCTTCCCTGAGACCCGAGAGGAATCAAGACCTACCATTTGAATCCTTTACTCATACTCGTTCATGTAAGAACCTCTTTGTCAGTCGATATATGTTCTTACCAATGGAACCGTTCAAACTGAAGTTGAAGAAAGAAAATTTGTAGGCACAACTGATGCTGATCTATGGGGTGAGAAAGTTCATCTGACAGAGACATCTAAGTGCATTGTCATACTTGCATTATGAGGGCATAAAGGATTTCTCTTGTATTTTTAGTAGACATATCATAAAAACAAATTCAGAGACATGACTATGATTAGAACACAAGAATAAAGACAAAATCATGTCTTTACCTTCTAATAGCAGTTGTTTCTTTTTTTTTTTTTCTTTATAAAATTAGTGAGCCTAAGCTAGCTAGCAAAAACATTCCAACTATATTGGTACCTTTTTGCTAACCAACTAGAGATACAACCAATAACATTAAGAAAAAAAGAAAGGAACAAAATACCACATGGGGGGACTGAGCCAAAACACATGGACAAAATCAGGTGAATCTATAGGAAGTGAGAGCAAATCTATTGCAAAACACTCGCTCCTAATAAACTTGGGAGTTGAGTCCCACAAAAAAAAAAAAAAAAACCTAATCGAGAAGCAACTCCTTTATTAGTAAGGAGATCAGCACAGGTGTTCCCTTCTCTAAAAATATGCGAAACATGCAAAATCCTATCTTTATTGGAGAATAAACGGTTTAACCACCAAACTTTTATTTTTCAGGACTAAATACAAAAGTTATCGAATGACCATAAATAAGTCTGTTGAAGATGTATAAAACACATAATAATTGTATTATATCATGATTAGATAATAATTAGTTATTATATATTGTTACAAGATAAAAAATATATTACAAGATCGTATTGTATGTTATTCAATACTTAACTATAGGAATTGAAAAAAAAACAAAAAAAAAACTTGATCGGGTCAAATCGGACCAACTCGGTCAATGTCACTGGGTTTGGCCAAATCCGGCCGAGTAAATGTGGGCCAACTAGGTTGAATTCATTTTTGGTCCTTCACCTTAATCAGACTATCCAGGCCATCGGGTCCCGGCCGAATCGCTCTGACCGACCAGGCGGGGCTGATTTTTATAACTATGATATTGACACAACAATTGTCACTAAGCACAAATCCAAAGTGCAATATAAGAAATAGATTAACTTTTCAAAAAATCATTTTGCTTGTCTCTAAACATCCGTGAAGTTTATGTTGTTTTAAATTTCAACTGTAGGATGTTACTGGCAAATCATGGATGCAGGCTAGCATGGGAAAGGGCTCGATGTCTCTCACCGTGCTAAGATAAGGTGGTGCTTCCGATATAGGGGTTTCTTTGAGATATGCGAGAGTACCATGGGTATGCATAATTTGGATTAAATTAAAAAATAAAAAAAAACACACCAAGCATCACCGTTTCTTCTCCCTCTCGATCTCCGTCGCATAGTACCTTAACGCGCCTACCATCTTTGCCACCACGTCCCTTTTGCGCTCTTCATCGTCCGACGATCCTATGCCACCCTTCCTTCTTGATGAGACAGCACACCGCAAACAATTAGGACACCAATGTGAGATTTTTTGGTTTTCAGATCTAGAGCACGGTAGACGCCTTCAACAGAGTCAGTGTAGCCGATGATGGTGTTGATGTGGAGGACTGTTGTGCGGAGTCCGTGGATGCACGATTTGGCGAGGTCAACCTCACGATTCTCCAACAATGTCTACCCTTTCTCTCCTTAACATCTCCAACATCAGAAGGGAGGGGAAAGTAATCTCAGATCTGGAAAAGAGGAGTACGAAAGGGAGTAAAGAGAAGTGCAAGAGGGAGAAAAGGAAGCAGAGCAAAAAGAGAAACGATAATTATAGAATAGAAAGGCACAACTGAGCAACATCTCAACGATATCGCGGTAGCAGGTGAGGTGGTGCATAATCTGCACCTCGCGGCGGATGTCGTCGAGAAAAATGGAACCAACAAATGTTGTTGAGGAAGACAAAATGGCTCTTCTTTTATTTTTTTTCTTTTTTTTTTATAATTTAATCCAGCGTGAACATCCATACAATAATCCTACATATCCTACGATCATAAAACCTTTTGCACCGTGGGGACCCATGTTGAGGTCCTCACGCTAGCCTGCGCCGCTAATCATGTTCCTATTAGTAAGGTTGTACAAAGAACAAAAAAAAGTAAATTAAGAGCTCACACTTCATACTGTAAGTTTCTCATCTTTCATATACACTAGTACATAGCTAGTGGGTTGTGCAGTGCACCTCTAATCATCTACACTTATCCTTTCTAACAATGTGGTGAACTCAATTGTCCCCTCGTGGAAGAAGGTAGTTTTCTCCCTTCTCTCCCTTCTCATTATCTTTCCCTCCTTCCATTTCTCCTTCTGCAGTAGCAGCATTTGTCACCACCTCCCATTTCACCATGTACTTTGTTTCTTTTGATTATTAGTTATTATTAAAGATATCAGATTAGGAGATATAAGGTTGGTTGGGTGGTAAAAGGAAAAGAAGGGAAGGAAGGGAAGGAGGGAAAGGTCATGGGTTCGAATTCCTCTACTAACAAAAAACTAACATTCAACAACTAACATCGGCCAATAAAAAAAAAAAAAACAAAAGATATCAAACATTGTACTTAAAGCATGGCCCTTCCCTCATAAAAATATCACCAACCACTCACACACCTAACACTCCAAATCGATGATAACACAAACTAACTCCTAAAAAATTAACAACAAAACAACCCATCTTTAGTCCGAACCGCACCACCAAATCCAACATGCAAAACCTCAATTTCCTCTACCCAACCATCATTTCCCTCTCTCATCCACTTCCACTACACAAACAACAATATCGTACTAGTCCAAGCCCTGACCTCACCCTCAGGCATTACATCATTCAAAGCCTTCACATGTAGTTGCTCATAGTTTCCTACATTAATGGTATAAAAACCTCTGATAGAACTCATATCATCCAGTATAGATACATTTTATGATTTCATTAATTAAATATAATGACTAATTAAACTGAATTCTATGAATTAGATGTTTTATCATATGTATATAATATGTTTGTTATATTGCAATGTTATCTTGGCAAGTAAAAGCAAATCTATTGGTTGTATTGCTAAAATAAGCGAGGAAAAAAATGCATCTATGAGAAGTTACATGATTTTGTTAGCTGCTAGTTTGAGAAGTGCATCCTTCTTTTTAATCGTTATTAGCTAATTTCATTTGTTTATGCATATGTTGCAGGGCCTTTCAAGTAGAAAAATTGCAGCGTAAACCAGCCACTTTAATGTGTGTGATCCAATCCTACGCTTGCCAACTCCATGGATCCATGGATCCGAGTCCAAATGCCACCCTAGCACATGCATGACACTTCATGGCAATCTCTTTCTCAATGGGTAAACCTCTTAGTCTCTTACGTTGTTGCTGCATCCACTTTTTTTTTTAATTTTAATCAAATTCATAAATTTGAGATGCATTTGTATGAATTTTGGAGAAGTTGGTGATGTACATCATGACGTACTTGAACCAAATAATCCAAAGTTGATATGAATAAGGGTGTTGAAATGATGTTATGTGTGTGAAGGATAATTTTTTCTCTATCTATAGCCATTTTTAAATTCTAAGCTGAATATTAATGGTCTGGATCACATGGCACAGATTTAACTAATTAACATCTTTTGTATCCCTTAGTGGGATTTTTGTAGGTGTAGAGGGAAAGGATATCCTTAATGACAAAAAAAATCCTTCATTTTTATGGTTGTTATCATTACACCTTATTGAGGGTGAGCCCTGGCACAACGATAAAGTTGTGTCTTGGTGACTTGTTAGTCATGGGTTTGAATTCGGAAACAGCCTCTTTTCATATGCAAGGGTAAGGTCGCGTACAATTTCCCTCCCCCTTACCTGCGCTTAGCGTGGAGCCTCTGGGCAATGGAGTACGTAGTTTTTTAGTTTTTTATTTATTTATTATTACACCTTACTCTCTACTTCAGTTTAGGCGCAAGAAAGTTTTGTAAAATACTTTGACCAGATAGACAAACATTTTTGTTAATTTAATATTCATGTTTTTCAATCACAATTTTTTTATCAGCCAATCAATCCCATCTCAACCTATCTATGTTTCCTATGTTGTTTCTATTGACCAGAACGTAACACAACTGACCATGCATCTTAGTATATATAGATGGTGGTGCATATAAGAAAATACATACACATATACTATAGTCTTTTCCATCACAAGGTTCCAAGCTAATATACTTACCCAATTTCTACGCCTCTTCAAATTTGTATTTCTTCTTCCATTTTATCCTTGGAAAAAGGTTGTGGTTATTTTATTTTCCCTATTTCTGCCTATTTGCTGCCATCTTAGAATATAGTTATCTCATTTCTCCATTATGATCATTATGATTTCGAACCTAGATTGAAATCTACCCATTGGATTTTCATGAAACTCGTTTTGATTTACTTTAGGCACAATTTGAAACAACTTTCATGTTGAAGCCCTTGAGAGATGAGGTTATTTTGAGGCCCATTTGTGACATGCAAGGTGATTATCTTGTTGTGCAATGAGTGTCTTGCGGTGCTAGATTTTTTGTAACACCTCTTGTCTTCTCAATAGGTTTAGCTAACTTGAAAGCTCTAATTAGATTCTCAATGAAGTTTTTTTCACTCGACTCCCTAATTTGACTTCAATATTTATACCAAAGATATCCGAGAAAGTAATGTGCTTAAGAGACGTGCAAGCAGATGCGGACTCGTGGTGGAATGCAAAGAACTTCTTCAAGAGAGTCGTGTGGGGGGACATGCTAGAAATCGTGAGAGCTCGCTAGACAACGATCGATTGGCGGTTTCCACCATGAGGTGTGGATGGGATCCCTGTTGTTATGTTAAGCTCGGATGATTCTCGTACTTGGTTCGCCCTTCGAAGACGTTTTGTACTTGTGCAGTCGGGCTCCACTGTGACGATAAAGTAAACCCTTAGTGAGGAGTGGTTGAGGAGTAAGTCCTCAGAGTTAGGATGACCTTACAGAGTGGTACCTAGGGTATGCTCGTTGACTTGCTATTCTTAGGAAGTTTGTGGTAGTGTTTTCCATTGTGTCAACTTGGCAATCCTGACAAATGTGAGGCATATCCAGTCGGTGAGACCCTTGTCATCGTACCATGGCATAGGGTGTCCTCCTGGCAGTCATCCGAACTAAAGTGTCATAAGACCACTGAGTTCTGGGAGTTCCAGTGGCAATTGGCCAGAATGATATATATGTTGAGTTAGTGAAAAGATAACATCTTATAATGTGTGTGAAATCCGATAGGTAACCACAACGTAGTGGTTGTTAGTCTAGTGTGTTTTGACTTGTGTTTGGGTCTTTTTGTGTTTTGGCTGACGAAGCAGAAAAACCCGCCAGAGGTGGCAGAGGAGCCTCTTGATCTTATCATGGAGGATGGCGCAACAACAATCGGGGGGACCTTCCCTAGGGAGGAGCAGGGTGGCTTGTGGAGGAAAGCAGTGAGGAGGATCCCGATAAGGATAAGTAAGATGTTTCCTCTAGGGAGTCCTTCTGTTAGGGATCTCTTGTTTGTTGACTCTTGACTCACCCTTTTTGCATACAGTTTCTCCCTTAGGATTGAGTTTGTGGTGACTGCTCTAGGACTGGGTATCTTCCATATTTTTGCATATGTATGGGTAGACTTAGGTTCTAGATATTTTGTATGTAGTTGCAGTCATTAACATTTTATTATGTGTATTTTTGGACATATCCACATTCTGATGTATCATCGGTTTCAAACTTAGTACTTATTGTAATGAATCACTCTTTATTATATATTTCAACAGCTTAAGTTTATAACACTTATGTTTCTCTTCATTAAAAAAATTGTATGGTTTACATTTGAAACATATTTGTTTTTACCGAACAATTTTTATTTCCACCACGACTTGTATGCATAAAGGATAAAAAAAAATTACCCATGTTTTCTTAAGGTAAAGTATTTTCGCAATTGGATTAATGAACACAATTACATTAAAAATGAGTTTACTTTACAGGAAAAGTGCATGTTTATTCATAATAGATTTTAGTGTGTTAGGAGACAAAAAATTATTGTATATACTGCTTGGCTTAATAAAATTTTTAGTCAAGGGTGATAAGATGGTAATTGTTGCCATTGGTGTAGTTATGGAACAGGAGCTATCGTGATTGGTATTTTTGCTATAAATTATATGAATATCTAAATTTGTTTGCTGATTTTTTCGAAGCAAATTAACTTTTGGCTATAGCTTTTTGTTCAATATTAGTGCCAACGCTAGAATCTCTAGCAAACAAAGTCTTCCACATGCAAATGAGATAGAAAAGGAAAGATATCCAATCACACGAAGGTGCATTCAGTCATTGCCGCAGGGCTCATAGGTAAAACAATGTTGCATCATCTTAATGACATAGGACTGTAATTTTAGTAAAAGAAAAGTATTTAAATTAAGATTGCAGAGTTGGTGGAATCTTTGAATAGGTATCTTAGATGCTACCCGTCATTAGATGTATTTTACTAATACATCTCCTGTCTTACCTGTATGTATATATCATGTTCTAAAGCTATTAGATGAGTCTGAGTAATTTTACTGATGGTGTCCGTGTTTTGTTTTCTCTGTAGCGTATCAGAATACTGTAGTTTTCTCTTTGTGCAGGCAATACTCTGTTAGCAGGGTTGCTTTGGTGAGTTTGGTCATATGTGATTGCTAGCTTTCTTTTTTTAGCTGTTAAAAATAGTCTTACATGGTGAGTTTCATTATATGTGATAGCTAGCTTTCTTTTGTCAGAAATAATCTTACATGGTGAGCTTGGTTAAATATCATTGCTAGGTTAATTGCCTCATATGTGAATTGGAATTATTTTTTTAATTTATCTTGCTTCTGATGCTAAACTAAGTACATTTTGTGTTGTTCACAATCACTGTAGGGTGGTGTACTCCAGGGAAATGATGATCAGAAGAGTTATGGCTCACGGTTCAATAAGGCACAATTCTGATTGAAATGTTAATTTGATGAAGCAAATATCTATCAGTGGAGAGTGGACTATGTAACAACTTAGGTGGAGCAGAACTATGCAGGGGTCCATATCAAGAATGGTATTGAAGGAAATAATATATGAAAAGCTAATGCAGGAAACTATGTGATAGTTCATTTATCAGGTTTTGGAAACATTAGTTGACTTGATCTGGTGCAATGAGAAGAACAACAATACATGTGCAGAAGGTATACAGTGGGGTACTATGTGGTAGAATACATAACAGTACCATTGTAGAAACTAGAGGGTGGGTATGATTATTATTGGAAATTATGTAGTGTTTTGAAACTTAAACTGTGACTGTTATTTATTACTCTTGTAACTGTTCTCGGCCTGAATTAAGGATAACTTTTGGCTTAATTCCAGGTCTTATTTATATTGCATATTCTTTGTTTTCCTTCCAAAAAAAAGAAGAATGCATTTGATTTCAAAAACTATGTCTAATGTGGGATATAAATGCAGTAACTTATTCTGACAAAATAATTATTTTAAAAGTTCTTGAAAGAGTTGTTTTAAAAGAGTTATTCTCATAAAACAGTGCCTTATATATCAAATATTTCATTAATTATATCAATAATTCAATATTATTTAGACGTGGTTCAAAGTTATGGATAATTAGATACAAAGTTAATTTCTCTTTTATTCCAAAAAAAACTGCTACTTTTTTAAACAAAACAATTGAAGGTATCATTTTTTTTTAAAAATTTATTAGAAAATTATTATTGTTGTTATTATTACATTGAATATTACGACGTTAAATCGTGAAATATGAAAACTAATTTTTGTTTAATAAAATAAAATAAATATTTGTCCTAAAAGAATGTATGATTACTAACACCATATTTTTATTGAAATAGTAAATTATTTAAATTAAATTTGGTATATAAATTCATGAAAAATTATTTGCATAAGTAAAATATTTTTTAAATAACTTCACAATTAGGAATCACAAAATTTGTCGTATTACTCATCCAAACTTGTCCTAGCTTTAACATGGAATATCTACTTTGATCGGATACGAGTAAGGTATTGCTTGACTTTTTAAAATGAGGATGGGGACAACTATTGGTATGTAACTACATGTTCCATCCTTGTCCCTATAAGATAAACATATAAATTTCTTATATTTTTTTATTTGTTTAATATTTTTTTATGAGACTTGAATTTCTTTTATTTGTAATAGAGTTTATCTTATGAATCATTGTATTTGTATGAGTTATTTAATTGAAAGACATATAAAATTAGTTTTAAATTTAAAATTAGACAAAATATATATAAATATATTGTTGTAAAGTAGTAGTCATTTTTAGAAGACACGAATGATACAAATATATCTTGTCTTACTGAGACAAAGATAAGGGATGGGAACAAGAGTGGGAATGAGGACGGCGAGCGACATACATTGGCCTCGTCCTACCCGTTGCCATGCCTATTCAGAATAATCACTTATATATTATTTGGTTTAAAACATTATATATTTGGATAAGATTAAATAATATTTTAATCTTTTATTTTATTTTTTGGTTTTAACTTTGTTTTCTATTTTTTTTAAAAGCCACTTTGATAAGTTCACATGTTCTTATTAGATAATTTATCATATAACATATATTAATATATACAAAACAATTTAGAAGAATACATAAAAACGAGCGTGATCCGTGTGAGAACCTCTTTTTTTTTTTTTTTTTTTTTTTTTTTTTTTTTTTTTTTTTTT
>PYAF01002115.1:744902-762530 GCA_007407185.1 Glycine tomentella
AATGACCTTGTTGTACCTCACTCTCGTCTTCAATGGGTTTGCTCTTTTTTTTGGGAAAGCATGCCAATATGATCTTAACCACGTACTTCCATACATCAGAGGTCAAGCCCTTACAAAGCAAATCCATCGAGTCAGTTTGGCTTTCTTGATGTACAAAGGTGAAGACAAGGAGAGAATTTACCTTGATCGGAACACCTTTTCTTTCCCCCGCTGGCATGAGGAAAGGGTCCCCCACTAGCTCTTATTGTGAAATTAAAATTTTTGGTGCGCTTTCCCTTTGAATGAGTAGATCTTCCAGCCCCCGTGCCTACCTTTACTCAATGCTCCTGAAGTCCAAAAATGAGACTGCGTGGACAGGGGGCACAAAAGTTAAGTTACAGAAATGGTATTCAAGCAAAAGAATACGTCGAACCCATGCCTGCTACAAGAAAGCTTATATTTCCGTCTATCCAATAGATGTAACTGGCACCTTTCAGGTCGTGTTTGAAGCCATCTCTAATGTTGGATGCTTCCTCTTTTTTTGTGTTATTCCTCATCTTGAAATCCAAGCCTCAACTGTCCCATGTTGGGGATCCTATTCTGCTTGTGGATATCTAATGCTAGAAGGCTTAATCCTTAATAGCCATAGAGTGGCTTACCCTTAAAGACATCCATGAAAGCCCCTGAAAGTCTGTCTTCTTTCAGGATCGATTCAAAAGGCTAGTGAAAGTATGCAAACTGAGAAATCCAACAAAACCACATCGTATCGGGCCACTAGACCTTATTTCTCTTAAAGGTTGTCTCCTGCCATCTGTTTTCTGGACTTCTTCTGCTTTTTGGTTCTTCCTCTATTAATCTGCCTCAACACACAATCATCACAGTCCCAGATGTTCCACCCCTGATTCATATTTAGTCTTCCATCTAATCTAATATAGGGGTGCCATTCAAGTAATAGGAAACAATAGGAAAATCCCAGTCAGCAACAAGTTAGGCAGTCATTCTCGTACTCCTTTCGATGTATGCTCCTCTTATGGAAAATAGGAAGTCAGACTTAGAACTTGCTTATTCAATCTCTTGTCCAGAGTAAAATATCACTCCACTAGGGATGTTGGCTTTTGCAAAGCAAGAAGGATTTATAAATGCGCTATGCTAATCATCACCAT
Source organism: Glycine tomentella (assembly GCA_007407185.1). Classification (NCBI taxonomy): domain Eukaryota; kingdom Viridiplantae; phylum Streptophyta; class Magnoliopsida; order Fabales; family Fabaceae; genus Glycine; species Glycine tomentella. Next base: position 746,045 of record PYAF01002115.1, read on the forward strand.
TGAGTGTTCGAGAAGGAATTCTGTGAAAAGGGGATTTAGACTTTCTAAAGAGCCACTGAAATTGAGTACATCGAGATTGAGAGATCTTCGGATTTTAGGTTTACAAGTCGCGCATTAGTCCCATATGTTCCTATCGATACAAGATTCGAAAATGATTTGTTGCAATCTTTGCTTTGACTGTGGAAGGGGAAGGAGATCTAGTCAACCTATTCCTCCTTACTCTAACAAGTAAACAAGTCAACTACCTGCAATTGCGGTCAGTCTCGCTACCTCTTTAATTGTCGCCCCCTACTTGCTCATTCGCAATTACTACACCCTTTCTCTAAGGGGGCTTATGAACTCATAAACTTTTTCCTATGTTATGGGGTCGCGAAGAATTTCACTGCCAACCCTAGACAACAAGCTGAAATGAAAAATTCCTTTCTAATAAATAAGGTAAGCTTCATAACTCCAACATTTGGACTTGTGCATTTAGCACTTTGTCTTTCTGTTGATTCGACAAGTCCCCAAAATGAAGAAACCCCTCGCGCTCATTTAGTTTGGCACAACAAGCATTGTTGTCCAGTAAAGGAAGGGAAAGGTTAGGGTCAGGGGCTTGAGGCTCTGCTGGGGCGGTTGGGTCAGGGGTTAGGTTCACAGTAGGCAAGGACAATGTTATTCCCCACATATGGTATGCCTTCGGTTTCGAAAAACAATGGAAAGAATCGTCACCAATGGTGAGATAAGAAAGAGAAAGTACAGTCCGATTGCAAAGAAGTGGAGGACATGTGCTATGACCTTGAGGAGCCTGTCAGGCTAAAGTGAAGAACGGTCGAGACAGAAAAGTACCCCTCGAGCTACATCTAAGTGAAAAAGAAAAAGAAGCTTGGCTAGTTGGCCAATACGTACGTCGATCTTAGAAAACATAGGCTTGGGCTATCTGCCAATTCTGCTCCCTGTGCCGAAAACTTTGTTTAACATCGAAAGTTCTGTTCAGACCATCAAAGATCACTAAAGCACCTTTTGGTATGTATTGCCCCCTAAAGATTAGATCCACCAGACTAGAAACTCCATTCCGCACTGCTGTTGAGTCGTCGAACTTATCCACAAGGGATTCGTGGAAGCCAATTGTCCTCGCAGAAAACACTCCTTTCAAAGATAAACCTACACCAGATAACCTTCTTTGAACTCAGAAAATTTGTGATGCTTGTTAGCTTAAGCTTGATACTTCTTCTCATTATGCTTAGAAATTGTCTCGCTCATGCAACTTCTTAATTTTCTTCACCTGCATCTCTACTAAAGTTGTGAGTAGCTGGAAGTAGAGCTAAGTCCAGAGGGCTCTCGAGAATTTGGCCATAAACAGCTTAAAAAGGACTACTTCCACTAGCTTTAGAAAAGAATAAGAATAACAAAAGTTATTGAAGGGAGATCTTTCAACTCTTTCTCGATGCAATAATAGTAAGTCTAGTGACTTCTTGATAACATTGGTCTTGGAAAGCACTCCCTCGGTACCGGGCTAATGATAGAAGCGATTCCACCAGAGTGAAAATTTTGTACTTATCCCAACTCTCAAGGAAGATTCAAAGTAGGTACCTATGTCATGTTGAATTTCAAAGTAGTTTTGAGGTAATCGATGGCATATTGCCCAAAAGCGTCAAAGACAATGATATATTTTGGTGTCAGACATACCTTTCCAATACCTACAGCAATTCCCGCTAAAGCAATTGTAGCAGCTTTGGCACCTATTGTTTGTATTTGGACAATGGTCTCACTTGTAGCCTCAGACCTAAGCTTTCAGGCTTTGAGCTTTGATCTTTAATCAGTGAATAAGAGAAACCATTCGAAAAAGGTTAATCAATCAGGAATGTGTCTAACCACTAGGATCCGCTACAACTCATACAAAGACTAGGTTCGACTTCTAACTAATAAGAAAAGGTGGGGGAGAAAAAACGACAGGGGCACTCCCCGCTAACCAAAGTCTATTAGAAACTGCCATCTTTATCAAAATCGTCCCATAATTTTCTTTATTAAGACTATGGTCCATTCAACCAGATATCCTTAATCATCGTTTCTTTGACAAATGAAGTGAACTCTACATTGACTATATTAACGATTCCATAAAAGGATAGGAAAGCTACCTTAAGAAGTCCATTTCCTCCATCCCTAGAGGCATAGGTATAGACGAAGAAAGCAAAAGCATAGGAGGGGATTGAACGAGAAATGCATCTTCTTAGCTCTTTGATAAGTTCATGAATATTATACTAGTGTATATATAAGTTCACATCATGTCTATTTTTTTTGAAAGCCACTTTGATAAGTTCACATGTCCTTATTAGATAATTTATCATATAACATTATATTAATATATACAAAACAATTTAGAAGAATACATAAAAATGAGCGTGATCCGTGTGAAGGCACGAATATAATACTAGTGTATATATAAAGAGGGAGGTGAGAAAAAAAGAGCATAAGCAAAAAAGAAATGGTCTTTTATAGTAGATAAGATTTGACTAAATAACACTAATGAAAAAAGTTAAAATATTAGAATATATATAGGTTAGACTAACCCACAAGGTAAAAAATTCATCCCAATTTTTTTTTATCAAAATAAAAGATAAATATTCTAATTAAAAATAATTTAGTTACTCCTAATCTATTTATTAATACAAGACTTATTTTCATCAAAACTATCCAACAAATTTGCCCACAACATAATTCTCTTATACGTACAAGAATTAATTAGACAAATTCTTAATTAATTATATAACATTTTAAGGGCTTAAATATATTTTACTCCCTTCAGAATAAGTGAGTTTTGATTTTAGTCGTTATAATGTTTTTTCTTTGATTCTATTCTTTTAAAAAATCTCAAATAATTATTTTTGTTCACTATTATCATGTACACACGCTTATATATTTATATTTTTAACAAAAAAAATTAAATAACCATTTCAGATGACATCCAGTATTATGTCTCTCATACCCTCAACCAAAGATACCATAATAATTCCAATAGTAGTATGGATAACATAAAGAGTAAGACGGAATGACCAAATTTTTTAAGGATTAATCCTAACAGAAATCTGAAATCCGACCGCATAGAGTGAGACACACACACGGTCACAGCCCAGATTGCTCCACAGAACAAAGAACACAGACAGCAGCAAGGTCAAAAAAATTTTTTCGAATGGCAAAAGAAGATGAACAACAACAACAACCCACTTCACCGATGCACCCACCTTACGCTTACACCATAATTCTGAACATCTTCAGCAAGAGAAGAACATGGGCGTGTCTATTTTTAATAGTCTACGGCACCCTTTTGACTTCTTCGTGGAACTTCCTCAAATCCACGCTTTCTTGGTACAATCTGCAGGTTGAGTCCTCCACCACCTCGGCGTGGCCTGCACTCTATGCTTCGGTGCTTCTCGGCACCGTGTTTGGGATGCTTTCGATGGTGGCGGCGCTGGTGGTTATGGTTCCCGCGCTGGTGGTGACTTGGATCACGATTGTGGTGCTTCTGGCCTTCTTTGGGAAGCCTAAGAGGACCCTTGTGGTGGAGGGGAGGAAGATTACGAGAGAGATTTTCGGGTTTGTGATGAGGACTTTGCTCAAGGAAGGGAATTTTGTGGCTGCGGTTTGTGCTGTTTTGGGGTACTTTGCTCTTGTTAGAAGGAATGGGACTCAAGGTGGGGTTGTTGTTGTTGATGAATCGTGAGTGATTGGTGTTTGGTGGAGTGGTTGTTACATGATTTGGTAAAGTGTCTGAATTTAATCTCTTTTTTTCGTGGGGGGCTTAGAGTAGAGGTTGATTACAATAGGTGAAAGATGGAACTTTGCAAAATGTTACTTACTGAGATATGTGTAGATGCATAGCTGCTTGATGATGACAGGGTAAATCCCTTCTTGTGTATGCTCTTGATTATTCATTAATTTTTATTACCACCTACAAGCTGATTTTTTTTCCTGAATTTATAGATGTGATTGTGCTACTGAAATTCTTGTACTCAATTATGCTAATTGTTTATCAAATGTTTCTGAATTTGGAGTGTTCAACTTTGGATTATCTGATCGAGCAAGCATTTGTGGACAGTACGATTGAGGATGGTTGGTCTTTGATCCTTGGACCCAGTAGAAATGGTTTCTAGAGGGCATACTCAATAAATAGGAGTGACCTCTTTTGGTCATGTCAGGTCACACATAGTAGAGCTCTGTGAGATTAAGTCTACTATTCCTGATATTGTATTTAATATTAGAATATCCTGTTTCCTATTAATCAGTAATTGATTGATCTTGTAATCTCCCAAGCTCATGGATATTACTTGATTTCACTGGCTTTAGGAATCTTCAGCGAGTGAATTCGCTAGCGTGAATAAAATCAAAACTTAGAACCCGAGAGAGGGGGGGAGGGGGAGGTGAAAATATCTGAGGTGTGGGGGATCTTTGGTATGAGTATTCTAGTCAAATTAAGGAGTTGAGTGAAAATGACTTCACTGAGAATCTGATTAGAGTTTTCAAGTTAGTTAAACCTATTGAGAAGACAAAGGGGTGTTCCTTAGTTGTCATGCCTAGACAGCAGAAATACCATGTTGTCTCTAGCAAAACATGAATTATTCAGAAACAACTTCTATTGGAAGCCAAGTTTTGGTTGGAACATCCTTAGAATAGCAAAGTTAATCATTGAACCATTGCCAAATTATTTGGTGATAACAAACAACCACCCATCTTACCACACTTGTGACCATGATTTCACATTTTCACCAAAGATATTACCAACTAGTCAATTCTGTTATCAGTATATGAAAATAAATGTTTCTAACAGAGAAGATTCTATGTATGGACCCCTTGGCATCAGATATGTGGGCTATTGATATAAGGAAGAGAGAGAGAGAGAGGGAGAAATGTATGGTTGTGAACTTGTGATGAGATGTCTGTAAATAACAACATATTTGGCATCTGAATTCTGAATATTTATTATTCTAAATTCCTGACAGGGTTTATTTCACTGATATTAGGGTCAATGAAGTTGCTTTGAAAGTTATCTACCACCAGATTCTTTACTCCCAATTGTTGCAAACATCATGGAGAAACGCCTTCCATCTCATCACTTTATTTGTCCTCAATTTTCTTCTTTGCTCTACTAGCCCAAATACCCCTAAAACGGAGTAGCTAAATTATTGGAAAATGGGGTCCAAATCTTATTTGGAAAGACATATAATATTTGAATTTGGAATTTGGTGTCTTCTTGCACATGCCCAACCCAACCACACTTTTGTTGCAGATTATCTTTGATTGCTACTTCTTCTGCAAGCAAGCAAGACAGACCAGAAAAGATTCATTTGCTCCACTTGGACTCCAAATTTTCTTTTTCCCTTTTCTTTTTCAATTTTGGTCAAAAAATTGATAATATTATCAAAGTGTACCTTTCTACAGTTCTATCAGTACTGGATTCGTTGTATCATTGTATGTGATTTTTATTTTTATTTTAAAGTTGACGTAACTAAGTTTACCTGCATGTTTGACAATAACTTAATCTGTAAAAAAATACTAGTTTTATGAAAATCCTTTTATAAATACAAAGAAGTAATTGTTATTTTTTAGATAAGAAGCACCAAATCTATCATAGTATATATAGATTAATCAGAAGTAAATAAAATAATGTAAAAAGGAGACAAGTCTCCGTAAGCACAAAAATATATATTCTGGTTTTAGTTAAAGAGTGGAACTATCCCAACACCCAAAAGCCGAATAAAAGAATCTAGTAATCTGCACAGGATCAATCATTTAAAAAATAACCACAAGTAATTGTATTCCTTTCTTAAACGTATAGATCTAGAGAAACTTTATACTGTTAATTGTTTATTTGCTTCATTCTAGTGGCAAGTGTCCCAGTGCCTGTTGTCATTACAATATACTGAAATAGGTATAATTAAGCCTGTGATGTATTGCAGCTTTACCGACACTCCCTTATTTCTGCAATTTTGTTTTTTGGGGGTCCATTAATAATAAATTTTGTTTTAATAAACTTTTTGATAAATACTTATTAGGAAAAAAATGAATAAATTTAGAAGCTAAAATCGGCACCTTAGTTCTTGGAGAAGATAAATGAAAGTTTTTATATATAAAAAAAATTAAGTGCATGAGATGATTTAGTTTATAGGAGAATTTTGGTTCATTTTATCATTTTTTTTCCATATAGATAAACTTATTAAAATAAAGTCTAACTATACATAGGTTTGGACTTGGTAAGAGTTTAGAAAAATAAGCCCAATGTAAGCCTGAAAATGATAGGTACACTCAATCACTAATAAGTCATAACTAATAACTACTAAAAAATACAAATGGTCATTTTGTTTTTTTAACAAAGCGGCTTTTCAGTTTTTGGTTGCTTTGGGGTCCTTAGATTTGCTATAGTGATTTCTCCAGTTTCATGAATTTTCTATGGTCGTTGGACTAGGGAGTTTCTTTGAAATTGTTTTAGACATTAATGCCCTAAAGACTCGCAATGCAATGGTCAAAAGGCAAGCATATGAATATATGATCACTCATAGACCAAGCCAAACCAAATTGGACATATACAAGTGATATATATATATATATATATATATATATATATATATATATAGCTACCAAAAGAGCAATAATGGCTGCAATGTTATTGTCACGCTGTGTGAGTTCAAAAACTTATTTTGAAGCAACGACAGAACAAGTGAAACAATACGGTCAACACATGCCATATGTAGTGAAGAATCTGAATTATTTTAAGTTGTTAACCAATAAAGAAAACGGGAAAAACAAAAGAAGAATTTTTTTTCTAAATTATGTCTGTGTCACTTGAGATATTTTGATTGTTTCCTATTTTTAAAAGGTTGTTACTTATTCTTTTAACAAAACCGCTCCAAAGTAGTTCCTCCGTTAAAATTATTTGTTTGTCATTTAAGTGCAAATGTACGTGGCTCCAAAAATGAGAAATCAAGTGAAAAGTTATGTTATTTGAAGGGATCAAATGAAAAACTCGTGATATTAAGTAGTAGAAATATCCAATCATTACTTGACTATTGTAATTTTAGACCAGTTTGTTTAACTTAAAAAAAGTAATTTTAAAATTAGCATTTTTTTTTTTAAAAAAAAAATACTTTGTTTTGTAACAAGAGCATAAAGAAAGCAGGAAAAAAAACTAGAGCCTTGAGAAAAGCACTCTATCCGTGCCCGCCTGCAAATGAGACAAAAGCTCTTTAGGAGGATCCTGAATCATGCCACTGATCTAAAGCCCTTGTCCCCTTCTTAGCCAAAATGTTTGAACACTTATTCCCTTCTCGAAGAGTGTGATGCAACGAACAACTCCAATCCCACCTAAGAAGCTCTTGAATCTATTGAACTTCACTACTAAACGCATGGTGCATCTCCAGCTCTCTCTCAACAAGCTGAACAATCATCATAGAATCTGAGAAGCAAATAATATTTCTATAACCCCCTTCTTGACAAAGAAGCATACCCCGAAGCAAAACAGTCAGTTCTAAAAATAGTATATCTACATTCTCAATACTGCCATAGAACCCTTTCAACAAAACTCCATTGTGGTCACGACAAAGACCTCCAACACCCTCATAGTTAGGATTCCCCTGAACACTCTCATCTACATTCAGTGCTAGTACTCCTTCCTGAGGAGGAACCAACACACCAACCTGGAAGGGCGCTAATCCCCAAAAAGAGGTCCAAAAGCCGCCTTAGTCTGACAAAGCAAAGAATGAACCTTAGCTTGTATCACACTAACCTGTTGCACCACTCCTTCAACAATGGTCATGTTGCACACCATCCAGATGGTCCACAAAATAATAGGAACCAAAATACCCAAACTTTTAATTTGCTCCTGAATCCAATCCTGAATCTGATCAATCATGCTTGGCAACCTAGCCCCACCAAACCCATAAGTCTGTCAAACACTAGCTGCATGCATGCACGTAAACAGGAAATGAACAATAGTCTCCTGATTTCCATTACACCTCAGGCACTCCTCATCATTCATAATCCCTCTATGCCTTAACACACTCCTCACAAGGATTACCCTATGACACAGTTGCTAAGTAAAGAACTGAATAGACATCATTACCTTTAACTTCCAAATCCACTTCCACTCTTGGGTAACCTGTAAAGCTTCACTATCACCCTAAGTTAGTAATACGCACTTTTAGTTGAATACACACCTTCCACTCTTTGATTCCAGGCCCACACCTCGGGCATTTGATCCACAAATATTGGAGAGATATTGCTTAAAACTCTCCACCACCTCTATAGGAAGCCTTGTGAAAAAGACTGTAGATTCCACCTATCTTCCACCCACACGTCCTTTAACCCCACCTCATGGATATCAATCCAAGGGACCTGACAAGCTATTGGAGTTCTAGTTGCCCAAGCTTCATTCCAAAAATCTGAGTTTCCATTAACCAGCTTCACCTCAAAACCTATTTCAAACACTTCAGCGACTTCAAAATCGAGTTCCACGTAATTGATCCTCTCTTCTCTATGGCCATAAATATGTTCCCATCCGACAATTATTTAGCTCTCAAAATATTAGCCCACAATTGGTTAGACAAGTTCAGTAGTTCCCATACCAGCTTACTTAGCAAGGCAATATTCTGGTTTCTTGCAACATGCACCACAATACCACCTTGATCCTTTCGCTTGGTAACCATCCCTCAATATACCACGTGGACAGCCTTCTCCTTGTTCCCCTTACAAATGAAACCCTTAATGGTTTTGTCAACAAAATCGCAAATGTATTGGGGAACCATTGAATGCATCCCGTACAAAGGCAAGGACGTTATCACTGCATTCTTCAGAGTCAATCTCCCCGGCTTGTTTAAAAGCCTACATTTCCAAACACTCAGCTTCGTAGTAACTTTATTAACCAGCTCCTGAAAATCTCTGTGTCTCACTCTCCCATGATACATCTTGAAACCCAGATACTTACTTAAATGTTCAGTAAACTAAATCTGAGTTGCCTCAAGAATGTTCTCTTTAACACCTGTCGTCACCCCTCTTGCCACAAAGGCTCTAGATTACTACATCGAAACAGGATCAAGTTATGATCTGAATGACGCCTTACTAGATGTTCCACTGTGGCCTCCAGGAATGCTAGCCTCCACTCAAAATCACTCAATCCGCTATCCAACCTCTTGGCCACCAACATACCCCTTATACATCTCTTCCGCCACATGTATTTGCTCCCAAAGAACTCCAGATCCAAAAGTTCACAGTAATCTAGACAATATTTAAATTCTGTGGATCTTAACTGCGAAAAGATCCCCCCTCCTTGCTTCGACGGGATCAAAGTATTGTTAAAATCCCCTACTAACATCCAGGGCAGTTGAACCCTACTCCTTAACTCCTCCAAATACCTCCGTGAAACCTTCCTAGTGGCAAACGTCGGGCTTGCATAAGCCAGAGAAACACCACTCTTGCCTCCCCTTGACTAACTTCAACGTCACACATTGAGGCATAGACTCCACCAGAGAAACTGAGAAAATTTTCCCTTTTATGACACAAACCCCAAATACCTCCTCAGTGCCCTTGTGCCTCCTCTACCCCAATACACTCATACCCCATCTTAGCAATCTCAATACGAGTCTCGTACAAAAAAATCACATCAGGGTGATATCGTGCAATCAACTCCCTAACATTTTGATGACTATTTCTATTCCCTAATCCCCTTACATTTCAAGACAGTACCGAACATTCTTTGAATCCCATCATGATAACACTTGATTAGATTTGAAATACCTGCCTAAACTGCACTTATCCTGGACTAGCATCCGCCACCAATTGCTTCCCATCTACAACACCTTCCATAGCTTGAGACACATTATTTCCCTCTTCCCCACTCACTATCTGGATCTCCTCCCTATGTGTATCCAGTGGTTCTAGCTCCTCCAACAAGCCTTATATTAGTAAGAAGATAGGATTTGCTTATCAAAATAAGCAGAAAACTATTTTTTTTTTTAAAGTAGAAGCAATTTATACTTTAGACAAACACTCTAAAACAAAACATAAAATTGTTTATTTTATTAAAATAAGTGCTTTTTCAACAAATAAATTTAAACAAACATACCTTTAATTTAGAGACTAAAAGTGTTGAAAAAATAAACAAGAGACTAAAATGAAATGGTGAATTGTGGCATAATTCCTCCATGTATCAAAGCACCATTGGAGCATTCCAATACTTGACTGCTACGAGTCCTAATATCTCCTTCTCAGTTAACAAACTTAGCCAATACTTGTCAACCCCTAAAGTGTAACAATGGTACAGGAAATTAAGCAAGTTTTTCGATATCTTAAAGGTATTGCTGCCTATGAATTGCATATCAAACCATCACACACATTGCACAATAGATTTTCATATGTAGATTGTGTTAGAAATTTGGGTATGATAATCCTGGATAACTTCAAAGAATCGTGTTCGTACACTTTCCGAACAAAGTATTTCGACCCTATTCTTGCCTGGGTTCACGAAATCCTTGTTGGGATAATTCTTTGAAGAACAATCTGCTTCTGGCAATAGAGAACAGATCAGGAATGTAGAGAGAAAGTATGATTTTCGTATTTATGAAATCTGAGGCCAAATGACTCCTTATATAGGAGTTTTCCCAAACAATGCAACTCTTGGCTGCTCGGCTTTTCCAAACAGTGCAACTCTTGGCTGCTCGCAACCTTTCCATCAAAGGTAGTTATATGTGTATGGTTATGATGGGAAGTTAACAGCGGTTAACAGCGGTTGAGATAAGAGTAGTTAATATTTTGAATTGTTAACCGCCTCTTATTCATAACCCGTGGAGTTTAAACAAAAACTCCAACAATGCAACTCTTGGACCCCAGCCAGGGGCGCTGCCCCTTGGAACCTCGCACCGTAATCGCGGTCAATTATGCGTTGGCTCAACAAGCGTGCACTCCGCACTACCCTAACTCGTTTCCAAAGCTTAACGCGTAATCGCATTGGCCTATAGTAAATCACATTACTACTAAAATCCATTGATGACACTAAAATCACCAACAGATTGGGCTAATAACCTCGAGAATAGAAAATTAATAAGTAGGTTGTTTGTGTTTATCTGTTTCGTGGACTTTCAAGAAGCAAATTGTTATTTCAAGGACTAATACTGTAATACAACATCAGAATATAGATCCTTGGCCAATTTAGTTGTTGAAGTAATGTGGCTCAAATCTGTCTTTCTAGAAATTGGGCGACCAATTCAAGTTAGTCATGTGGTGTAACAAAGTGCAGACGCATTAGCATATAATTCAGTGTTCCATGATTGTACCAAGCACAAAGAAATTGTTGTGTACTTCATTTGTGATCAAATTGTAGCTCATCAATTCAAAGGATGTCATGTTTCCACCTTTGAGCAAGTTAATTGAAAATGGATTCACAAAGTCATTGCCTCACTCAGAATTCTGGAGCTTCCAAGACAAACCGGGAATGTGTATATCATCTTTGTATTTGAAAGATGGGAGTAAAAACAGAATATCCTAAATGATACCAAGAGATATTAAGATATAAAATCTTTAATTTTCATCTTATCAATCAGAGTTTTTTTTTTTTTAAGGCATCAATCAATTAGAGTTTGTTAGCAGAATATGTTAACATTAATTATTTGATTGTCATCCCTGTCATATCCCACAATTATACAATTATTTCCTTATTCCTCTCTATTATGTTATTCTTATAATATCCTACGATTACACTCCTAATAGTTTTATTATTCATATTTATAGTATATTTGTATTTTTTAGAAGTTGTATATTTGTATTTATACACGTGTTATTTCTAATTAAATAATAGTACAAGTTTTTAAACCTTAATTACCTAATCGTTGTCTAAAACTTACATTTCTTTCTAAGGGTTGCTTCTCTGTTTGTGAGGCTTGACAAAAAAAATGTTTGTTTATGGTCATAGAAATTACCTTTGTTTCCCTATATCTAAAAGCTAGGTTCTAAAAGGTTAGCCTCCCCCATGTTGGGCTGTTTTGTGCTATCTGATTCATGAAAACAATAAATAGGGGAGTGTTGAAGCTGCTTACAGGTTTATGGGCATTCCTTTATATTCTTATATAAATTTCTTTAGAAGTACTTTTAAGAAAAAAAAATAATTTTTTTCATAACTAAAAATAAATTCTCCATTAACTAATTTTTAGAAGCTCATTAATATAGTTTTTTTAAAAGATGAGATGACATCTATAAATAAACTAATGAAAAACTCATTTTATCTTATGGAGAAATTTATTTTATTTTTTTCTTCTTACTCTTTTTTAGAAGTACTTTTAGAGAAATTTACATCCAAACAAACCTTAACTCATAGTTGGCACTATGGTGGTAACAAAGTAAAAGAAAATAAAGATGGATAATCTTTAAGGACAGCTTGGTTCTAATTTAAGGAGAGGAGAATGCATATGCTTCAAAAGGTTAATTTGGACGTCCGAAAAAATTAAGATTTTAAGAGGAGAAGAATTTAGTAAATTTAAAGATTTAATATATATTTTGATTAAAAATATATTTAATTAACAGCAAGACTAAAATATTTATTTTAAAATAAGAATATAGCCCATGTCTGTTACAAACAAGGAAAATGTAATTTACACTTCAATGTTTTATAAGTCATGAATGAAAGTCCAAACAAAATTCATAACTAATTTGCTTCTTATACTAGACAACAACCAAAAGTTTATATAATAATGCAGAAATATATCAATGCTGATGAAAGGTAACCATCATATAAACCTTTATATGAGGGGTTATTGGACATATAATTATGAGATAGTTGCATGCCCATATTATAGCGAATTGTAGGTTGATTGACTTGATTCTATATATAAATAATATGCACATGCCATTAATAAAGGAATCTTGCTTTATTTAGTTTCAGTCATATGGATATAGACAAAAGAAATTCATTTATTTAGCAATTTCCACGTTCCCTCAACCCATAAATGAAGAAATATTTGTCATGATTAGATTAGGATAAAAATCTTCAAGGATAGTTACCTTGTAACTAAACTAAATTTAACCAAGTTTCAAATCTAATCAATTCGCTTAATATCTAACTAAATAAACTAATATAAATAGTTGCTGAACTTCCAAAAATTTTACACAAGTAACTCTAGCTCCTAAACTCTCTCTCACGGCCTGTAAGCTTTTCACTGGGTGATCTGCTTTCATATCTCATTTCCTTAATTGCTTAGACCATAGCCTCACTTCTATTGTCTTATATACTTTCATTTCTTCTTTCTTCCACGTAAAGACTTTCTTCCTTGAAGGGCAATCATCTACTCTGTTCATTTCAAAAATCAGACTTACTTCATGTAGGCTAGGCTTCAATCTTTAGTTAAGAATTTATTTGGACTAATTTACATGCTTAAATGTATAGATTTATGGCTATTATTTAGGCTGGAATTTCATGTCATTTGAAGGTTATTTTATGATGTGAAAATGTTGATCTAAACCATAGAATAGTTGATGATTTATAGACTGAAATATTAGTAATATTTGAAAATACATTTGATGATCTTTGGAGGTGATTTTGATGATATTCGGGCTGTTTTTATTTTTTTGAACTACAACCCGGCCACAGCCCGGACACAACCCAGACATAACCATCCCGCTATACCAACCCAGCAACACAGCTACAGCAACCCGACATCCTAGCTACAACAACCCGATATCCCAGTTATACCAACCTGGCAACCCAGCTACAGCAACCCGGCATCCCAACTATGCCAACCCAACAACCCAGCTACAGCAACCCGGCATCCCAGCTATACCAACCCAGCAACCCAGCTGCAGCAACCCAGCATCCCAGCTATGCCAACCCAGCTACAGCAACCCGGCATCTCAACTACAGCAACCCGACATCTCGGTTACAATAATCCCAGCAACCCATCCCAGCTACAAAAAAATATATTTAAATTAAAGATATATTATGGTTTATTAGTTAGACTACTAATATGATTTTTTTGTAGCTTGAAAATAATCAATTATCATGCCTGAGTTGGTATGGTTTTATTTGTATAAGGTATGGTAGCCTAACCATAGTTTTGGTACATATGATGTTATGATGGAATTTGATGTGATGATATGTTGATTCTTGTTTCCAAGTCCAGTACGAGATTTGTGAAACAGTATTTGATATTACATACAGTATGATATGTAGTGACCAGGTGCAAATACATGGAATAAATCATGCATGTTTGCATAAGACGATTGCAGCATCTACATCTAGTACGAGGTGTAGCTACATATAGTACGATATGTAGAGGTCATGTGCACCATGGGAAAATTCATTTCATGCATTCATATAGTTGCATAATTCTTGTATAGATTTATTTGGTTATATTGAGGATTTACTAACGTACTAACATGTTTGGTGGTTTAGATTTTACTTACTGAGAAAATTTATTTCTCACTAGATTTGTTTCATGTTTTATTTCTAGATGACCTCAATCATCATATTCCTTGATACGCTAGATTTGAAATGGTATCTCGATGAAGAAAGGAATTGTTATGTCATCACTATGCACCCTGTTATACGTGCATATATTTATTTTGACACTCATTTTCCAGTTTTTGTACTTTATGGATTGTTTAATTCTAATGACTCAATTCCTACAGTTAACTCCTGCCTATCCACAACCACCTATGGAACCAATTAACTTTGTTAGCGAAGAAGAAAGCTTTGGAGAGAACTTCTAAAGTGAAGATATCGGTTGTAGGTTTTTGTATATAAATAATAATCCTATCTAGTGTGGCAGAGATGTTTCCGATTGTTAAGTTTTATGATATTTTAAGTGTGAGGTACCCAAAAGAAAGGACCTATGTACAATGGACAATGACTACTAATATATACATATACATGTGTGTGTGTGTGTGTGTGTGTGTGTATATATATCAACTTAATAATTTATATAACTTGTACAAGTTGAACGTTTTAAAATTTATGTTAGGATTTGTTCAATAAAAATAAAAAAGTAATTATCTAACGATTCCTTAAAAATATAACCCAACTAAAAATATAATATATAGAATAATTTTAAGTCATTACAATAAAAATAAAGAAAATATAAAAAATTAAAAATTAACATTTTTTTGGTTTTAAAAATATTACTTTAAGTAACATTTCAGAAAATACTATAAGTTATTAAAAAAAATTGTTTATCAATAAACCAGATAAGTTTTTCAACTAGTAAAAAAATCAGAAATTAGCTAAAATGTTTTATCGAAGATAATCTTTATTACTAATTAGCTTATAAGCTAGCTCAAGTTAATAAGCTAGTTGAAGCTTATAAGCTAACTAAAAACTAAAAACTTATAATTTAGCTAATTAAATTGAAAGAACTAACGATCAAGAGAGTCACCTTCTAGAATAGAGTGAGAGTCCTAGAAAGAGGACGACATAATCCGAGAAAAAACATTAGTAAGATTATTCACTTATTGACTAGATAATACTTAAGATCGAACCACCTCAAACTCCAAATCAAGGCCATAATGTCAATTGTCAACCCAGGGTTATAAGCTTCGTCCGTTAGCTCACCATCTCCTATATAGATTTACAAGTACGAAAAGAAGTTCATTCTTCAGTTTATTTCTTAAACTCTAAGAAGTAGTCCATCTTCCTCTTATTCTATTTGGGGTGAAAAAGTTATTGCAAAAGAGCATAAATCCGATTCAAATGATCAGATTTTCTATAGATAAATTTTGGAAAATCCCACAATTCATTCACTATTTTACAATGGACAATAATAGACCGAGACCGTCTATCAACAGAATTAACGAGTAAGGGGATTTGTTTGTTCTCTGCATTTCACACTGCTTCCTTTGATCCATCTGATCCTATCCAACGTGACTAGGATTGTTTCTAGCAAATAATGTTTGTGATCTGTACTATGTTGATATTAGTTATTTTATATTAGCTATCTGATTTTTTTTTTCTTTTGTTACTTGCTAGTTTGTAAAAAAAACTAGAGTGTTGTGATCTGTGACATGCACGAGTAAACTTTTTTTTTAAAAAAATATTTTTATAAAATAAAATTTAATATATATTTTAAAACTTTTTTTAGTAACAATTATTTATAATTTTTACTTGTTTATTCTCACTATTTGGTTATTAGTTATTGTTTTCTATTAGTAATGGTTCTTTTATATATATATATATATATATATATATATATTAGACTTTAAAAATATAATAAGAGAAATAATAATTAATTATATGTTAAGTAGATTAGTAATTTATATAATTATTGAAAAATAATATTACTAACAATCTAAACTTAGAGTTATTGACTATAATAAAAAATAAAAATAATATTTATAAAATGATATTTTTAATTATGTATTTTTAAATAAAAACTTAAATTCATGAGACGCGTATTATTTATATCATATATGTTGATTTATGAAAAGTGATATACAACATTTTAAAATTTTAACATATAAGCATTTTTAAAATTTTGAATTA
>PYAF01002115.1:762630-775850 GCA_007407185.1 Glycine tomentella
AACAAAATAAAGAATTACATTTAAACCTATTTAAAATTGTGTATAAAATATTTTTAGCAATTTCATATTTATTACTAGCAATTAGTTTTTCTTTTATTACTTGCCTCCGTTCATAAACAATTAGTTTATGATAGTAATAAGTATAACACGTATACAGTAAAAAAAAATATGTATAGATTATTATCATAAATCATTGTTAATCATTTTCATTATTATGATTATAATTTTAAAAAAATCTCATTGCCATCAATTATTATAATTACATTATAATTATTATATATTTTAAAATGAATTTCAAAGAAAAAATCCAATGAATTTATTGCTTAGAAATTTTGAGAATGTTGTATGTAAACATTTCTATTAAAAAAATAGTGACACGGACCATATCTGATTTTGGCCATTGATTTGGTTTGTTTGGAATTTTAGTTGATTAATTAACTGGACTTCTATGTTATTGTACAAATTTTAGCCAATAATGATAGCTAATAAGTTAAAAAGTTTTCAAATTGCACAAATTTTAGCTAATAATGATAGCTAATAAGTTTCAAAGTGTACAAATTTTACATTAAGAATATGTAAAAAAATTGTACTACAAATTGCCTGCAATTTTCGTACAGTAGCATGCCTACATATAGGTTACAAAAATCTTACACGCACCGGCTAGCTAAGCCTAATCACTACTAGAATTGAGCCATTAATGTTTACCAAAAGAAAAAAAGCTATTCATCGTCAATCATTCCCAAAAGGAACCAATGGAGCAATTTTCAAATACAGAAGGTGCCTATGATTTAGATGTTCTGACCTCAATGCCAAAAGACAAATTACACAACCATACCATCTAATATATTTTATTATGTCTCAAACCACAGACATCCAGTGAATTAAATACTAATTCTCTTTTAGGGAAATCATTGTTTTTTTGAATAAAATCAAATTGCATACCTGTTGTGGTATATTATGATATTAAGTAAGGTAGCATAATAAAATAAGCAAGTGGTAGCTGTCAAAAAAATTGTCCATGCTTACACGTGGAATGTGCCGACATCCGCAAACAAAACAAGCAAGCTAGGTCTGACGAAAAAATAGGACTTTATACAGAATCTGTACCAAGCGAACATTTAAGAAGTAAGAAGTGCTCTTCTTTCTTTTTTCCTTTGCTACTATTATTACTTTTTTTTTTATTTTATTTTAATTGTATTTTTTTCTTCTTATTTTCCTATTTTTGTAAATTTTATCTCCCCTTGTTTTTACTTTTTTAAAATATTGTCTCCAATTGTTTTCAGTAAATGTTAATTAGAGTCATTAGTATACATTTATTCTCATCTAAAGGTGTCTTAAAAATATTACAAAATACAATAGTGAAAAAAACACTAAAAAGTGTCATTAATACACATTTACTCTTTATATTCAATTTCAAATTTCAACAAAAAAATCATTTTGAATTTTTTAGTTGTATTTTATTTTATAAAAATCAAATGTATTATGACCTAAAACAATTATGTTTAAAACATACAAAAACTCGAATCACACACTAACTAATCCACACATTTGGTGTTCATACTATAGTAATTAGTAATTATGTTAAGGTAATATTTCGTTTTAATTTATATATATATATATATATTAATCACGTTTGAGAGTTGAGTAAAATTATTTTGAATGATAAAAAAATAGTTTATATAGCAATTATATATTAAGAATTCATATTTAAAATTATTGATTAAACAAAAATAAATTTATACTCATTGATTTATGTCTTGGGTGTAATCTTCAAATTTATAAATAAATAATCAAACAAAATTCAAGAAATCAAATTTGAAATAAATATATACAAAATAGAATTAGAAAAGTAAATTAAATCTTTTATTTTGTTCTTGTTTTGTATTGCTGACCATGTGAGAAGACTCGGATACAACAGAGTGGCCCACAGTTCTTGAAAAAATTGAAAGATACTCTCTCCTTAAAAAGTATTAGAACTGAAGGAAGGTTCACACTCCTCAGATCTAAATCCAAACAACCTGATACATTGATACAAACATTTCACCACACTCTCACCATCTTCATCACTACTTATTTTTTTCCCTTCAACCTAATTAATCACCTCCCTCATTTTTATTTTGACTGAAAGTTCTGAAGAAGAAAGACATGTGAGTCTTTTTCAGTCTTCTCTTTTACTTCCTTCTACATGGTTGAAGCACAGGCATTCCCCATTTCATCAATAGCTATAAAAATATAACCCCTTGTTTCAGCAACCTGCTAACTTTTCAAAGTTGAAGTCTTCAAGCACTTAGTTTCTTGAAGTTAACTCCTTTAAGGTTCATTCACAATCTTCTCAGAGAGAAAGAGAGTGATCTATTCGTTCTGATCATTTGGGGTGTCAGAAACATTCACATTCACATCTGGGTCTGAAATTGTGAATTCAGCAACCTTCATCTGGTGCCACTAACCAAGTGACCCTTTGGATAAGAATCCAAAAGGGTATCTGAGGATCTCACAAATTTGTTGAATTTCTCTGGTTCTATGTTGCATAAGGTGTGCAAGAGGTACAGAATCATGGTGAGTGGAAATGGTTTGTTTTACCCCGTTGTGGGGTTTGCATCGATCGTGTTGTTCATTTACATGTCTTTTGGGGACGTGAGGTTTGGTTTTGAGGAAGAAGCTGAATTGTCTTTTGTGGAGAGAAATGGGACTCAGTTTATGGTGGATGGAAAGGCTTTCTACGTTAATGGGTGGAACTCTTATTGGTTAATGGTTCAATCTGTGGATGAGTATTCCAGGCCAAAGGTACGTGAAATGCTAAGGGCTGGGGCAAAGATGGGGCTAACTGTGTGTAGAACTTGGGCCTTCAATGATGGTGACTACAATGCCCTTCAGAGTTCCCCTGGTGTGTTCAATGAACAAGCTTTCAAGGTAGTGTTTTGTAGATTGTCGATTTTGTGCTTTTATTCATGTTTTTGTTGTTTGTTTTTCCTCCTTGGATTTTTTTTTGTCTTGGTGTAATTTTTTATTTTGGTTTTTTTGTGCTTGACTATGGATGCTGACATAACTAGATTTTGATGAGTGTCCAGTAGTGGGGTGTTGGATATTTTGGTTTTCTTTTGCTTTGATTTGTTTTTTGTTTTATGTATTGTCTTCTCACTCACTTTTATTCTTTTTCCCTGAAATTGAGCTTGTGGCTGGAGGCTTCCAAAAAACTAGGTTTGTAACTTTGTGTGTATGATTGGTGTCCACGATTTATGCATTAATTGCTGAGATTCATTGGGGGCTGGGATTAAACTTTGCAGAATTTGTGGGAGGCACTTTTGAATTGTGACATGAGCCCTGACATGCTTGCTGTAGCTGAGCTGAATGGCCACGGTTACCATTGTTCTTGAAAATGATATAATATCGTATGTGGTAGGATGCTGACAAAAATTGAGAAACATTATGATTTCAGTCTTAGTATAATAAAGTTGAAGATTGTATTTGCTCATGATTGAAAGTATAGTGTGCAAGACTCACGTTAGTTCTCTTCTTGCTTACTCCATCCTTGATCAATCTATCACATGTGAAAATTTCTCCCGAAAATGGTGTGTGGTTATGGTTGAACTTGAAATCCGTTTATGATTCACATGCCAAATTTAAAAGTTTTATGTGTGCTTATTTTGAAAATTTTCAATACATGCTTTTTTAATATAGTCATTTAGAAGTCCCTGGTGATTGTCTTGGGTATTTGTGTCTTGCTTAATCTACCCTATAAGTCATGCTTGGTAGAAATGAAAAAATTCTTTATGTTGCATTGCTGTTAATACTTTTGGTCCATTGATTAAGCAAGTTGTTTACTGTTTAACATTACTGCATGATGAATGAAAACCACATTGAACTTTGGTTGGGTAACAGGCCTTGGACTATGTTATAGCAGAAGCAAGGCAACATGGAATTAGGCTGCTCCTTAGCTTAGTAAATAACTTGCATGCATATGGTGGGAAAACTCAATATGTCAAATGGGCATGGCAAGAAGGGGTTGGATTAAGCTCGTCTAACGATTCTTTCTTCTTTGATCCGTCAATCCGTAGTTATTTCAAGAATTACATCAAGGTATGTTATGTCTATCTTTTTACTGTTCTCCTCCCCACCCTCTCCTTTTTTTTTAATTTCTCCCTGTTTAGAGAGACACAGCTTTAGCAATAATACTTTCATACTAATATAACTCTATGATGCATAAAGTTAGTATGCCTAACTTTTGATGTTTGTGGTTGAAGAATTGTATTAGTAGCAAAATTTTGATGACTTATGCTTGAAGAATTGGACAGAGGGTAGACAAGTAGATGGCATATAAGTCTTTGCTAGTCAAATTTGCTCTTAACACTGTTGGGTCTATCAAAAACTAAGTTTTCAGTAAATATGTATCCGTTTAGAGTGAAGTCTTTTTTATCCTTGAGATCCAATTTAAATAAAGAAAATCAAAGAGAGGATTAATTGAAATTATGGAATTTCTATATTGCATTATTGTTTTTTTCCCCTTCATAACATATGATTGCTGTTTTGCCATGCCAATTGTTTTAATACATGACACTTCTATTTCCAGCTCATGTGGGTCAAAACAATGATTATCCGTAGCCCATTCCTTCCCTTGCCTATCCTTCTTTTACTTTTGCTTTGCTGGACATTTCAATTTCAGTGCATGTTTGCAGCCTTTGAGACTAGTTTAGATAAATTAATTGTTTCCTTTCAATTTTTCTACAGACAATTCTGACAAGGAAGAATACTATAACTGGAATTGAATATAGAAATGACCCCATCATTTTTGGTTGGGAATTGATTAATGAACCTCGGTGCCTAACTGATCCTTCTGGTGATACTCTCCAAGTAAGTCCTGTATCTGTGCTTTTATTCCTTCAAATATTTATAGAAAATAACATGCCAGAAATGTTAATGAGCAATTCAAAGTTTGACTAATTCAAATGTCTTTATTCTTTCCTCAATATTTTTGTTTAATAAATTATTATGATCTCAAATGGTATGTGCTTATATAGAAATTCCCTCTCCACCATGCAAGCTTGCCTATTTGCATAAATGCTTGGCTGAATTTGATATTATGGTGTACTCTGAATTTTAGCCATCATTTTGATCTTGCTCTTTTTAAACCCCTTTTGAAAGGAAACTTGAAAATTGAAACCTTTCAATTTAAGTATTTAATTATCTGGACTTTTACTTGTACTGTGCCATCTAAATTCATTAAAATGTAAATGAGGGGGAAAATTACAGGATATCATTATCCCTTAAATTCTTCTGAGTTCAGAAGGGAAAGAAAACGATAGTGGTGTCACTACTTCTTATGTAGGTATATCCAAGTATAGTTGTATACGGTTTACTTATTTATCATAGAACTGCAGGATTGGATGGAGGAAATGTCAGCTTTTGTCAAATTGCTTGACAAGCGCCATCTTGTGACTGTTGGACTTGAAGGTTTCTATGGTCCTAATGATCCGAAAAGATTGACTGTGAACCCTGAGGATTGGGCATCTAGACTTGGATCTGACTTTATAAGGAACTCCAAAATCTCAAATATTGACTTCACCTCTGTCCATATCTATCCTGATCACTGGTAAGCAATATGTAACTGCCATATCTGTAGTTTTGAATTTTCTCAGTGCATGTTTGTTTTCTCATTGTGTCAAAGTTGATTCGTGTTCAAAGAAGCTACTAATATTTATAGCTTCTACATATTTAGGCTTCTTTTGATGTGGTTTTTTTTTATCTTGATGCACATACAAGATGTTATACCAACCAGGCACTTAGACTCATAAAATAAGGAACTGAACTTTGGAATTTCCAAATAACTCTAAACCTGCAGAATGGAAGCTTATGTGCTACAAATTTCTCATGTTTTTTATGTTGAAGTAATCAACTGTCTTAGCATTAATTTGTTTGAAATTTGCATCTAAGACCTTTAAGATATTACTTTTTATTTTTATTCAGAAGTACACATCCCAAATCTTATGATAATTTCGTATAGCTTAGTCTTTTGTATTATTTCCTTTATTAACTCCTTTTTTTTAATTAAAAACCCATGCATAGGTTTCATCATCAGGTATTTGAAGACCTCATGAAATTTGTCTCCAAGTGGATGCTTTCTCACATCGAAGATGGTGATAAGGTATTGAACAAGCCAGTCTTGTTCTCTGAATATGGATTGTCAGACATAAATTTTACTATGTCTGAACGAAAAACAATGTACAAAACGATTTTAGACATAAGCTACAAATCTGCAAAGAAAAACAGGTCTGGAGCAGGTGGTCTGGTTTGGCAATTCATAGTTGGGGGAATGCAGGAGTTTACTGATGATTTTGGGATCATCACATGGGAAAAAACCCCAATCCCTTCACTATTTGTTGAACAATCATGCAGATTGGCCAAGGCCAAGGGATGGCCTCACAAGGACACAAGTTTTAAACAATTTTGTTAGGAAAAGATGTGGAAATAAAAGCCCTTGAATGGGGGAGATATATGGGTTCTTTTGTGATTTAAGACTGCTAAATAGGTGCACGACTAGTTTTGTACAATATGCTCATGTTTTCATCACCAATGATAAAGTTGGTTAGAGGCGTATATATAGTGTGGTAACATAGATTAGATATTACTATAAACAGTTATTTTAAATTTAAAGATTGTAATCCACATGAAGAAAATCCACCATGAAGTCTTTTAAGATGAGAGAATTTGTTTTGAAGTTCACTCTGCCATTTGTTTCCGACTTTCATGAGAATTTCTTAAAGCTCACTTTAACTTCAATACTATAGATTAGGAATGATAGGGAGACTTTAGCACTATCTAACTAACAATATTTTTTATTTTTTATGATTCACTAAAATTTATTTGAAAATATCAATTTTAGTGGATTTTACATTCATTTAATTATTTTTTTTCTTGATAAAGATGTGGGAATTTATTGAAATTGATGATTTTCAATAATTTCAGGCAATTATATAGTGTTAAAAAGAGAGTGCCAAGAGAGTTAGCATTTCTCTATACTAGATATTTCCATTTCATCTCAAATTTTATGGAAACTAAGAAAAAGTAATAAATAGATAAAAAAGAATAAAAAAAATTATAAAATTAATCTTATATTATCATTATAAATTTTGCAGTCTATTGTTAATATTATAATGAGTACAAAAAAAAATAATTAATGTTATATTAAAAAATTAAAATAATATCATTTTCAAATAATTTT
Organism: Glycine tomentella; assembly: GCA_007407185.1. Classification (NCBI taxonomy): domain Eukaryota; kingdom Viridiplantae; phylum Streptophyta; class Magnoliopsida; order Fabales; family Fabaceae; genus Glycine; species Glycine tomentella. Next base: position 769,847 of record PYAF01002115.1, read on the forward strand.
TTTTATAGATAATTATCATTTTCAAATAATTTTTTTATATGATAATTATAATAGAAGAGAGGAATAACTTGTAATAGATGTTTACTTCAATCACTTTTTGTCTGCCTAGCTGAATGCTTTTTTTAATCACTAGAACAGTCCTAGTAGCCCGTGTCTACACAAGTAGTTGAACTACCAGTCTACCACATAGCATATAAAATATTACCGTGCATGTTTGGTATCTCTTGCAGCAATTCATTTTTTATATATATATATCTTTTAGGGTATTTAAATAGGTCTCACCATTATACGATACTTTTTATAATCAAGAAAATTATCTTTTTAATTAAGCAACTCGAAAAATTCTCCTAATGAGTCCCACAAATAACTCTGCATACATTTCATCAACATTAATTACTATTAACTTATTATTTGATAATAAAAAATACACTATTCGCCTACTAAATGTACGCAGGTGTTTAAATTAACACCAAGTGCTTAACATGCTACACACTACCTACACATCCAACGGGTAACAGGCTGATTCAACATAAGAATCGATTTTTATTTGGATCAGAACCCTTTAAAATGACCCTTGGAGATAAAACGAATTATGAGCCTCTAACTTCATGATCAAGACAACCATTTTTGTTGCCCTCCATTTTTTTTATAACTTAAAAGTTTAGGTAAGTTTTATACCAAAGACTCTGTGTATACTTATAGAAGTATTTATAGGTCACCTACCAACAAGATCTCATCGATAATGAAATTTGAATTCACTTTCTTATAGGATATAAGTTTAATGCTTATCAACTAGATCAATCTTTATTTGCATTAGATTGAAACTCAATCTATGTTGTGTATATGCTATTTACTTAGCAGCTGTTGTCAGTACCACATAAACATTCCTCTAGAAGGTTTAGGGGTTCACTTGTCAAACACTAGTATTCTACCACCCGTAATTGGGGATTTCTGTTTTTATTTTTAAAATAGAAAAAATTAACTCGCTATAAAATAAAATAAAATGAATATTTTAATCATACATTAATAAAAAAATTCATAAAATTTATATAAAAAATAATGTTGAAAATTAAAAAAAAATCAGAAATCAGGTAAAAATATCAATGATTGATTAGTTGGTATCTAAAATATGTGGCACTTTTATGACATTGCATTTTTTTAAGAATTTTGTAATCAAAATTTTATCCTCTTAAAAGGTTTCTTTGCACACTAATTTGGCTATAGGACTACCTAGGAGAACAGAAAAATGAATGCACTACCTTGTAAAAATTACAAATTTGATTTAAAAGGCTATTAATTAAGATCATTTTTTTTTATCATATTCCTTTTTTTAATACAGTCATTCCTACAAAAAGATATATATCTAATTAAAGTGAATTGTAGAATTACTTTTGATAAACAATTCCTTTTTCAATATATTCAGTGCTACCGATATATGTAGTTAAAAATTAAAATGAATGGTAAAATTACTTTGCCATATAAAAGTTATACATTTTGTATCCTTTTAATGTTATAAGACTTAAAATGGTTACATAAAAATAGTTGGTATTAATTTAAAATTGAGTTTAATTCATATACATTGTTATTAAATATTTCTACATAGATATTTAATAATAAAAAATTATTCACGATAGGATGACACATTAAATCATAATTTTCAAGTGATTTTGATTTTTTTACACTTTTATATTTCTTCCTTTCTCTAATCTCTTTATCTTATTTTTATTACATCATTCGTCACATCACTTATTTTTTTTTGTATGGATAGTACTAGTGTCCCTTTTTAGGGGGAAAAAGTGTCCTAACACTTCTTTGTATAAGTTATGGATAAATTATAGATTAAGATATATGGATTATATTTTTTTTACAGATAGATAGCTTATAAGAGTTATATACAACGCAAAGTATTATATAAAAAAAACAGGTAACACTTTCAATTTGCGAGAATTGTGTTCTCTTCTCTAAGTAGTTCAGCTTGTTTCAACTAACCAAACGAGAATTAGAAAATCAGTGCAGTTTCAATTATTAACCGAGTCAAATTATAAGAATAGAGTCAAATTATAAGAATAAATAAATAAATATTCGTCACAATAGCATATCCAATAGCTCATGTTCTTATGGTTTCAGCAGAAAAATAAAAAGGCAAAAAAGAAAAACTATTAAATTAACATGTTTAGTTCAGCTTTAAATCGAATCGTTGTAATAGTACCTATCATTCTAAACTTTAGAAGTTCCAGAGAACTGTATAACCTGCATTAAACCTATCGGAAATCTGAGTGAAAAACGACTATTTTTCTGAATTAAACATGCACTATATCTTCAACTACGGAAATGAGCTAACAAAACTGAATCATGGTAATGCCTATCATCTGTGGGACAATGCCAGGGGGGTGTTGTAACAGCACACATAATCAGAAGAGCACCGGCCAAAACTAATTTTAAAAAACATGCGAATTGACTAATTACAATAACAAATATGACCATCAAAGAAAAGCAGAAAATAATCTCCCCTATCCACCAAATAAACAAAATATAATCACAGCCACCAACTCAATCAACAACCCAGATGAAAGTTAGGAACACAGAAAGTTTAGTAGTCTTCTATGGCCCTCTCTACCATATCATTCCAGCGTCAACCCTGCAAACATAATACAGACCTTATTAGCTAAAAGGATACACAAACATAGGGTAGCCGCTAATTAATCTAGTCAAGTGAAAGGTTCAAAGGAGGCAAAATACCAAAGGTTACAGAAAGCCACAGGTGTATGCATGAAAGGCACCAGAAAACATGAATCAGATTAAAGAACCGCCAAAACCTTTAATAACAAGACACATATAATGGGATGGGTCACAAATACAGCCGTTGTGAAATGGGAAATGGATCAGGTGCAGTTATGTTTTCAACAGTACCTCCTGCAACAATAAACCAAGGGCTGAATTTCAACACATTTATTTTTAATATTTTAACAACATCAGTATAAACATCAACAACACCTTTAACCCAAGTTAATTAGGATCAGTGGAAAATGAATCCAATGATAGTTACGAAGTTAAAAAAAAAAAAAAAAAAGACTAAGAAAATGGAGAAATAAGACAACACCAACATCAACAGCACCTTTAACCCAAGTTAATTGGGGTCGGTGGTAGATGAACCCAATGATATATCAGAAATAAGACAAAGAAAAAGAAAAGGGAGAAGGGAAGAAAAAGTGAAAATAAGACAAAAGAGATGAAAAATAAGCTAAAATAAAAGACGAGTGAAAGGAGGAGGGGAAAAATGAAGAGGAAAAGAACTAAAAAAAAAAAGGAACGATGAGCTTGTTCAATTGAAGCTAATGCTATGCTGCCCTTCCCTTGTTCAAGAGAAGGCGAGGACTTTTAGCTACCGACGCAAACAAAAGAGATTGGAATATAGAAATACTAATGAGTTTAAACCTTCACCAAGCTTATAGTTTTTCTCTACTCCGTCATAAGACATAACGTCCGCCAATCTATATCTCACTCCATTAGGTCTTGTTTAACTATCTTTCCCCATGTAAGTTTAGGTAGAAATAAGACAAGAAAAATGAGATAAAAGAAAAGAAAGGTGAAAGACGGAAGGGGAAAAATGAAGAAAGGAACTAAAAAGGGACCATATGGAACGTAGAGATAATGACGGGTCGAACCCTACATCAAGCTTATAACTTTTCTTCATTTCATCACACACCTTCCGCCAATCTATATCCCACCATTAAGTCTAGTTTAATTACCTTTTCATGGTATATGCTGAACCACTTTTATTTATATTCATCTTGGTGTAAATATATTTTCAGTTTATTAAAGAAGGTGCTTCACTAGGAACATGGTATCGTCTCATTATGGACTTCATATGATGAGTATGGCCGCATGGGATAGTCTCATTGATAAGAAATTGCAATAGCTCAGACAGATAGCAGTCGTTCACAAAATACACCGACTTATGGTGATCTCAATATTAATGCATTGAATGCCTAAGCCAGCTCAAATATTACACGCGCGCGTGCATTAGCTAGAGCGATTCATGAAATACACCAATTTCTGGTGATCTAAATATTAATGCAGTGTGGCTTAAGTCAGCTCAAATATCACACAAACAATATCTCAAGTCTAGCTCCATCAACCACATAATGTAAAAAGCACTCAAACACTATTAGAGGCAACACAGCAGAATGAAACATCTAGAACAAAACGAGAGATAACAGGAGACTAGATGACGGGAATATTACATGGCCAAAGTGATAATACACAGCAGGAAAGATGCAAAACAGGAGAGAGACACCATTAGAAATATAGTGGGTAAGAAATTTCATTGCATGCAATCATATGCCCAAGGCCCATACCTCTCCAAATATATCAAAAGCATAACTTGGAAGCTTCAAATAACCAAATAAAAAATAAAAAACCCTCCAATTTAAATTCCGAATTGACTGGAAAATAAACAGAACTTATAAAATGCATTCTATTTGAAGCACAATGACATTTTAAAAAACTCAGTAATCGGGTGGAATCACCACCAAATACAAAATCATAAAAAGACACCAATCAATAATATCCTTATCAATAGCAACTGACCAGCTAAATACCAAACACATGGCAGAAATTCACCAAAAAGAGGGTGTCAAATAAAGGGTTCATGTCACCACAATGTCAGGTGTAGCAGTCATTGTCACTTGTCAGCACTTCATTAATACTGAAAGAACAAGTTAATTGAACATGTTACAATTGTGATGAGGAAATTCATTGCCTGATTAATCATGCATGAAATTATGTCTATGAGAAACGAACATTCCCCAGGTGCATGACACTAAATCAAGGATATATATTCAGTCACACAAGGGAAGAAAAACAGGAATAAAAAGGGAACAATTTTGTTAGCTCAACAGCAGCCATGTCTTGTTGATCTTGTCTATTAGCAAATGATTAAAGCAAAAGTACATTTTAAAAACAATTACACCAAAAACACTACAAGTCTGAAATTGACTGAAAATATGAATAGAAATTACCTTAATTCACAGTCAACTCTGTGATTTTTTCCCTGTAACAATCTGGAATATCCGGAGGCCCCTGCTGAATGCTTCATTGAAAAGAATTCTGGTTTGCATATTCTGAAATCCAGGCAACCATGATAGTAGTGCCACAGGGGCCATGATAATGACCCCAAACATTATATCATATATACGTGCCACTGAAACAACACCATCCCAAATGATAGTGGACTGCAAAAATGGCCGGAATACTTGGGCAATCGATATCAGGCCCCAGCCCGTGGGTATGAATGCCAACAGGCTAGTAAAAATATCCATAAATTTGAATTTAGTGAATTCCAGCAAACCAACTATCACAAGTATTGCAAGAATTATGACAAGGAACTGGACCAGCCGATAATAGATATGCTCTTTGGCTGCATATTTGTTCCGGGCATAAACTACCACAGCGTAAATCCCAGATACAACAAACACATAAATCCAGGATAGCAAGTAAACAGCAATACTGGTATTGTGATCAGAAATGCCTAACTGATAGACAATTCCATACTGGAAAAAGAAGAACCGAAGGTTTAAGATTATCTCCAAAAGCTTTCCCCAAAGGCCAGTTACCTTTAGATGATCCTGCTCTTCAAACCACCACCTTTCCCAGCTCTGTTCAGCCTTAGCAAATACACTTCCACTGTACCAAATCCAGTTCATAAAGTCATCAAAATCGTAAACAGTTTTTAACCAATCAAAGCCAGAAGGATTGAACACAAATGGTGCCATAATCCATGATGCAACTAAGAACCAACTAGTGATGGTCAAGGCTATATAAACAAATGTGTCAGTTGCTACAGGACTATGTGATGCATAAATTACAAGTATCAGCCCCAATTCAATTGCTTTCACAAAATGGCTACGGGCAAAGAGTCTATAGATTTCAGCAAATCTCTTGTGCTCTACAACAAAACCACGACCAGTAGCTCGATATTTTGCCCCACCATGCAGAACAGTCC
>PYAF01002115.1:785766-800408 GCA_007407185.1 Glycine tomentella
TATAAAGTGCATATACACCATCCAGTGCAAATTGAGAGAAGAGTTTGGAAGACTCAAGAAATCACTTCACATTGCAGTATTACAACCCAATTCAAGCAGCAATGGCGGGAGGTATTTATATTCTATTTCATTCCGCATTGATCTAATATTATTTGTGAAAATGATTAGATCATTAAGTATATAGAAAATTTTAACATATTTGAAACTAATCATATTTTAAACTGGTTTATTTAAAAAAAACTAAATCTAAAAACTGGTTGTTATTTTTAAAAATTTTGAAACTCATAATTAAAAACCACCCTGAGCAGGTCCTAAGAATAAGAAAGTTAGTTAACGTCATTTAATTACACCAATTTCAATTGAAAAATATATAATTTTTTTTTTCAACTTACCCTTCATTGAAACTTGATATCAGGAATAAAAAAGAGTCACTAAAATTAACACCTCAATTAAATTAAGGGTATTTTAATGGTGGTAACATTAACCCTTCATGTTTGATCAGTATAATCATGTTTGTTAATTCTTATGTTTTAGTTGATCTATATTAATGGGAATAGTGAAGTTAATGGTTAACATTAGCATTGACCCCCTTTGTCTAGCTTGGTTGTTGTTTTCTTTCTAATATTTTACACCCACTTAATTGTGTGCTACTTTTATTTCATTTCTCATGTTATTTCATTGTTGTATCTTCATTGGCTTGAGTTGCATATCTATGTGTGTGTTTAGATTGGTGGTGAGTTGAACTCATCATGATTTTTAGTAGCAACAAATAGTTGTTTTGTGAAGTCACCATGATTTTGCAATCATCATGACTTTCTACCACCAAACCAAACACATTGTAATTACCAAGGTCTGATGTATTTGAACTTTGGAGAACAAATACTTATTATGTTTCCATAAAAGGCATTTTTTTATGTGGCGGAACATAATCAGGATTCACTATAAATGTGCACAGGCATGGACCATTCTAGATATGATTTACCTTGATGTTTGTAGCAGGAACTCTTGGCACATTTGTGACATACATAGCTCACAAATTGAAGGACTAGGAACAGAACTATGGCATAAATTTGGTGACTTGTTTTGCCGGCTTGTTTTATGTTTATGTCACCATTGTTCCTTTTTAATTGTATGTAATCCTTAAGTACTTCTCTATACCATCGAGCCTTGTTTCTTTTCATTCCAATGCTCTGAAACTCTTGCGGGAATAATTTGGAAGATCCAAAACCTAAAATAGTTGTATTTACTAACAATAACATAATGGAAGCATGTTGTCTTGTATCTTGGATTCAAATATAAGCAAATCTAACTAATTTCCTTATTTAATTTTATCATTCCTAAAATACTTTGCATTTAATTGCAACTCTATTTTCGATTACTCTTTTTTATTCATGATAATAATTTTAATGAGGGACATTTTAGGAATATTTTTTTTATATTTGAGATCAATAAAATTAATTGATGTCAACTAACATTCTTAATTAGTGTGACATTATTCATTTTTTCTTATATACGAGTCTAGAAGGAGTACAAGTTTCTCTCTTTCAAGAAAGTATGAAATTTGACACTTTCATGTGTATCCCCCAAATTTGTAGTTTGGTGAAGTGTATGTCTGTTGTGCCAATGGAAATATTCAAATGGGTGGTTAATGGGGTGGTTGGGTTCATGTTAGCAACTTTTGTGGCACTTAACCTCCAAGCACATATTATGTCAGAAGGTGAAAGATGGGTTTTGATTGTTGTTGGCATTTTTCTATTGCATTTGGATCTAGTTGTGTCACTAAAGTGCTACCTCTTCACAGTAATAGTATGAGAGGAAAGTGGCATTATTAGCATTCATCATCAATGAAGTGTATATAACAAAGAGAGATCTTTTGTTATTTTAAATTTTCACTAATATAATTTGTAGTTGAAATGCAATTATCAAACTAAATCGTCATTTAATGCATTCATGACAATATAGAGGCAAACAAAAAAAATTTGTATGTTTTATAGCTACAAGTAATTATTTCAATCATTTGTTTACATTGTGTTACTACTAATATTGCTCGGACACTGTATCTTCTGTTGAGGGGTCCTATCTCTTATCTTAGTCTTTTATGTAGTCCGAATAGGGTTTACAGAGTGGGATACCTGCAAAAGACACTCCAATGCCCAAGTCAAAGTTTGGCTTGAGTAGTAAATAGGGTAGTAAATGCACACAAAACGAACAGTGGTTATTACCTAGGAGTCTTCCTCATTTATACAAACCTTTGTGGGCCTTGGACCATGGGTCTTTGTGCTTGGGTTACCATATAGGTAATTCTTCCTTAATTGAGTTTAAGTGGCCTAAACCTTCATTTTTCCTTAATCATGTCGATTTGCTTCATTATGGGTCTAATCACCTATTTGTAGGGGTCGATTGGGGTTAACCTATGGTCAAATACTTGTTCGGTGGGATCGATTTTGGGGCTCTCGACCTGGCCAAATACCTATCTAGTATATAAGCCCCCTAAGCTCTATAAGTATTTTAAGGGTTTACAATTTAAGTTTGTGAAAAAGGAAAAGAAGGGGAAAAAAGGGGTATTCGATGGTTAGAGATGATTTCAATTATAGTCGTGGTAGTTTGATTGGGAAAACGTGCTTTGACACAATGTCTTTTCATCTTCCTTCATTGATAAGTGAAACGCTCTTATTTTTCACCGTTGATCAATTTTGATCTAACGGTAAAGTGGGGTTTTGTTTTTGGTTAGGGGTCATTGTTGGTCTAGCTCCTATAAAAGGGAGTGGGAGTCGTCGACTTTTCACCCTTGTTAATTTTTCTTGCCCTCGATCAAATAGGTTTTTTTTTTCTCTGTTGCCTGTCAAGTATGTTTGTAAATTTAGGAATAATGGTTTCGTCCAAAGGTTGCTCGAGGGAGCCCGAAGAGTTAGATTCCAGGGTTAGAGGTCCTACTAAAGAGGTATTTGTCGTGTCCTAGGATTTTGATTCATTAGGGTCAAACTATACTTCGCTTATGGGCTCATTCGCCAAAAGAGACTCAAATAATTTTTCTACTTTCTTAGATAGCTTGCCGGAGCAAGTAGGGAATAACATTATTCATAACATAGAGATAATTGCTAACATAATTGTTGTTGTGGATGTATGGTTGGGCCTTTGAAGCATCCGGTGAGAATATCGTAGGATGAAAGGCAAGTAGACGATGATCAGTGTGAGTCTCTGGAGGAGTTGGTACCTCAAAAGCACAGAAGAGTGCCCTTGGAGAAGGAGTATCCTCCTATTACCCTTCATGGGTTCTCATGGGTAGACGAGGAAGTTGACATTTTCTTCTTTCGATACAATCACAAGTTGGACATTGATAATCTTCTCAGACAGCTTACTATTTGCTAAATAAAGAAAGATAAAATTTTCCCTATCGCTTTGAGGACATGCTAGACTGACGTTGATCCTTTGGAGCACCTTTTATTTTTATGTAAAGAGGAGAAAGATCATCGAGATATCTTCTTTATGTAAGACTGCATAATTCGAGACCTGTATGTAAGGATTATGTTTAATGATTTTACAATGAGACGAGGTGCTTTGGATTTTAAATGTGACCCCCTTCCAACTTCATCTGAATGGTTGGGTGACCATTCAAGCATTTCGAGCTCTTTCTTTGTACACATATGTTAAGGTCACTCCTAGCCTCTTTATTTTTTACTTTTGTTGTCAGTCAACGAAGAAGGAGAGATGGGTTTCGTTGGTCCGGTTGCCCACGCAACCTCTGTTTCATACCTTTACAACATCCTACAAAATATTTAAGACGAGTTACTATAGAGTGGTAATAAAGCCAAAAATGAGGATGAACTATTTTTATGACTCGACAAAGGCTCCCTTGTTTCCTTTTTAGTGGAAACAAGTGCCACACTGATATGACGAATACCATGTAGATCACTTGACCAAAGAGGAGCTTGGAAACCTGGATTTTCTTGAGTCACTCCCTTAACGGCTTCCAACCAAGCCCACGTCAATTTGTTCAGGTCTCTTAATCCCATTAGGGACCTTGAAGGTGAATTGTTTATCTTCTTTATATGTTTTTGATTAGATTCAATTTTAGCTAATTATCTCTTCACCTATGACAACTACCTGCAAGTTATCCAAATTTGGCAATGATCTGATTTTTGATCCTACTCTCTAAAGATCTGTTGTAGGAGCCTTACAGTACACTACTATCACTAGACCATAAATAAGCTTCGTAATAAACAAAGTATGTCAATTCATGTCCAATCCTTTGGATTATCACTAAACAACAGTTAAAAACAATTTTGAGGTACCTTAAAGGATCTCTCTCTCTCTCATGGCATTCGACTCACACCAGTTATTTACTCTCCGCCTTTTTCTATCAGAGGCATTTGTGATGTTGATTAGGCATCAGATGTTGATTATAGAAGGTTGACCTCTAGAGCTGCTATTTACTTAGGGCCTAATCCCATTCCATGATGGTCAAGGAAGCAATAATTGGTAGCTCGATCAAGTACTGAAGCTGAATACAAGAGCTTAGTTGAGGTCACAACTGAGATCTTATGGATTCAGACACTTCTGTCTGAATTGGGTATCTCTTTCAAAATACCAGTGGTGTTTTGTGACAATCAAAGTGTTGTAGCACTGGCCTACAATCTTGTACTTCATACAAGGAAAAAACACATGGAGATTGATGTGTTTTTTGTTAGAGAAAGAGTGCTAACTAAGCAATTGATTGTCCATCATATTCCTGGTCTTGATTAATGGGTTGATGCTTTGACCAAGCCCCTCTCTCCAACACGGTTTCAGCTTCTCAAAGGCAAACTCAATGTGATTGATCCTTCCTCCAAGTCTCAACCACCTTGAGTTTGAATGAAGGTGTTCTAGTATTGTAAAGGACATGCAATAATTCTAATGTAGTCCTAAGAGTTAGTTAAGAATCAGTTTCTAAGATAGTTAGAGTTAGTTGAGTTAGTTATTTGTCCTAACTCTTTACTCTATAAATACAGAGCTGTAATCCTTTGATTAGTGGGTTACTAAAATAGTTTCTTATCTCATTTTATCCCTTTTATTATCTTTTCTATTAGTAACCTATGGTTGAATACCTATTCGATGGGACCTGTTGTAGGACTCTCAACCTAACCAAATACCAATCTGGTGTACATTACATCTCTAACATGTCTCTCGTACAAGATCCCTTTAGACTTGAAATGTGGATACAAGCTCACCAATTTGTGTTAAAATACATGAGAAAATTTTGTATATCAAAATAGTAATGAAGTTTTCTACAATGAGCTGCATTGTGAAATCCACTTATTATTTTGAAAGTGGAGGTTTAGAAAAAACTGCCTCATTCTTTACATCAGAGGTTTCGCTAACTATTTCAGACTTACATTATACTAAATAAGATTCCAAAAACTAAGATCATGCAACCATTGAAATAATAGCATTGTAGGAACATAAGTTAATAAGCAATTTAGATATAAAGTGATAAGTGATAAATGAACATGTTTGTATGGGGATGGGGTTGACAAGAGAAAGTGACTTAGTAGAAGGGTTGCAAATTTTTTATTTTTTTTCATTTTTTTATTTTAGAAATAAAGACAAAAACAACTTCTTCATCTTGATTGTAAATTTATATTGGATAAATCATATTTTTATTATATTGGATAAATCATATTTTTATTGCTTAAACTTTCAACAACTTTTGTTTTTAGTTCATAAATTTTTATTTGACCGATCTTGGTCCGTAAACTATTTCTTTATTTTGCTTTTTCTTTTGCCTTGTCGTCAAGTCTCTTCATTAAATAATGATTTCCCAACTAATTTGTAGCAGAATTTTTTCTAATAATTAAAAACCGTCATAAATTATTTAACATAATCATTCAAAATGTGATCCACCATTTTCTCAGCTGTTAAAAATAGTAAAAATTGCTTCCAAAAGTTTTAAGAAGTATCTTCAATAAAATTGTATAAGGATTCTCCAAAACCAAAAAACATGTGTCTCTTTCAAATCGTTCATCTCTTCCTCAACAAGTTATTTCTTTAACATTAAATAGCATATTTAATTATATTTTTAAATAAATAAATAAATAATAAACATATACATAAAGGTATTGATGTGAGGGTAAATTAGTCAAAATCCAAGCAAAAATTGTTCTTACCTACTCCAACTCTCCCATGATGTTTTTTCATCAAAAATAATTCTACAATAATTTTGAAGATAATTTAAATATACAAAATTATGTCAAAATTAAGATTAACCAACCTTACCATGGTCTCCCATATCCCATTATCTTAAAGGCTACCCAAATACACACTAAGAGAAAGTGCCTGTGATTCCAAACAATGGTGGAGTTACGTTTGGCGTTATTCGTGTGTTTTTGTACAAATTTTGTTTCGTAGAATAAAGCATTCTTCTTAAAATATTATTAAGAAAATCTTATTTGCGGGAATGAATAATGATCCCTTCGCAAATGTCTGAACCTCTAAACCTGTTCTAAAATTACTTTTACTTTGTCTAGAATATGTTAGGTCTCTCAGAATTTAATCAAAATAAGTTTTAGTTCTTGTATTTATAAAATGTAGAAAATTTTATCTTACCCTATAAATCATTTTGACCTAACAAGTGATCAAACTCACTGCATTTCAGAAAATACAAGAATCAAAACTATTGTTTTTATAGAGACTAAAATCAATTTTGACCAAACACATTTTACCTCTTAAGTATTTTTTCTATTTGTTATAGCTTATAATAAAATTATTAAATATATATTGAGCAGATAAAGTAAATATTCTCTTTGTTGGTGAGATAACAAAAGGGTAGATTACCAATAATCTTAAGTTTTATATACTTCTATAAAATGTAAGTAAAAAAATAAGTAGAAAAGAGCACGTGAGGCATTTTCTGCATAAAAATACTAGATAATCCTCACATCTCGAGACATTTTTACATACGATGGTAAACCGTCTCATTACACAAAACTTTTATTCCATGCATAATAAAACACGCAATGATTTTGAGGGGTTGAACAGAGTATTTAGTTTGGTAGACAAAGTAACTGTTCAGAAAAGTTCTTCATCACCCTGCCCATCCTCCTCTCTGAGGACCCACAGAGCTATTATGCACATTCAACCTGTCAAGTACTGAGTTGAAATCAATGGCCTGTCCACCCTCCTCCATCCTCTGGATCACACTTGCAACATGATCCCCCCTGAATCCCATGCTCACCAGTTTCTCAATCAACTCATTGTAGGGATGGTTGCGGACGAATTGCAACTGGTTCGGATTTCGGACCATGAGATTATGACCTGGTGGAGGGTTCTGAAGGGAAGCACTTGTTGGGGGATATCCAGGTTGAGCAAAATGAGGTTGGGGTGGATGATGTGTTCTTCCTCCCTCACCATCATACATCATGTATGCACCACTAGGTGGAGGAAGCACCGGGAGGTTCCCGGTAGGTCCATACATATCACCTGGGGGTGCAGGAAAAGAGCTCTTCGTCTGCTGGGGTGGAGGCTGCTGTGGAACTGTTCTGCCAGCTCCTCCATATCCATAAGTTATGGCATCGGTGCGGCTAGATCCTGGTGGTGGAACACCCGAGTATGGCATTTGCATGGCCATGCTATTTGGCAGTGTTTCTGCAGGTGATGGGTTTGTTGCTTGATTTGGCTGGTATGGAGGGTACACATTTGGAGAGGGGGGTCTTAGTTGAGATTGCATTGGGGGTGGATGTGAAGGTTGCACCTGTTGTGACCATTGTTGTTGCTGCTGCGGCTGCTGTTGTTGTGGCTGTTGCTGTTGCTGCTGATAGTGAGAAAATTGTTGCACAGGTGGAGATGGGGTTACTTGAGATGGTGTTGGTTGTGGAGCCATGTGTTGGGGTGTTCGATATTGTTGTTCAGATGGTAAACACTGATTCTGTGGGTGCTGCTGGGGCACAGCTTGATTTGGCAGAGGGGTGGGTGGCATGTAATAAGGAGGCTGTTGAGGGACTTGAGTCACATTTGGGGCAGGAGCCTGAGCCTGTACCTGGGGTGCTGGAGGCTGCGGCTGAGGGGCTATTTGATGAGGCAGGGCAAGAGCCAACTGCTGGTTGTTTGCATCAGATGCATTGTCAGTTTTTTTAGGATCTGTGGTAGGTGAAGACCTCTCCTCATTGGACTGTGAATGGCTGGGGGAAGATGATTCTTTCTGAGCAAGTTGAAGCTTCGCTAATTCTTTCTGAGTCTCAGCTAGCTCTTGCTTGTCTCTCAAAATTTGTGCAGACCTGTGAACCTACATAAGCAACACAAGAAAATGAGGTTGGGACAATTTTACAAATTATTCTAGTAGTAAAAGATTCTTAATGAGGTTGGGTCAACCTTGATGGACAAAATACATAAAAAAATTGCAAATCAAGGTAAGACTATGGTTGAGTTTGCAAATTCATATAAAGACCAACCCAATAAATCCTGACCACATTACTAAGCCCAACCCAATTAATCCTAACCCATATGGTCCCTCTAATCCAAATCCTTGCTGGGCCTTGGATCTATCTGAGGCCCACTAGAAATCCACTAATCCATTGCCCCATGACACTCCCCCTACCTGACACCTGTCACACCATGCATGCTAGGGACTCCAGAATATCCTGGAATTGGAGGTTGCTGCATCTTTCATAACTACCTCATGCCTATGCTTGGATAACCTAGCGGTGACTTAACTGCATCCAAGTAGATTCTCACCCTCATCAAAGCCCTATAAAAAGACTACATGCAAATGCATCAAGTAGTAGCTACAATTGTAGAAACACCCTTCCATATTTTTTACTCTGCTAGTTTAAATATTAACTTAAGCATTAGAATGCCTATATAGGCACCCCCACTTTCCCCCATGGGATTGGACCAACAGACCCAGCCTCACTATACATAGAGGAACAGATCCAGTGGGCCAACAAGTCATCAGGGTTGCAATAGATCAATTATAGTCGGATTTTTCGATTAGAGTAGAACAAGAATTTTAATTACTTTTAAATTTTTACCAGAATGCACAGACATGTAAAAAGAAAACTAAGAAAAGCCACTTAGAAGAGTTTATTTGATCAAATTGAAGATAGCTACAGAATTAGAGTTAGATAAAAAAAAATTAAGTGAAATCGTTAAAAAGGATTTAGATCTAAACAGTCTCTCTGAAGAGTAGGTTTTAGAGAGAATAGAATGGTGTCCAATTATCAAGGCCCGACCTTGGGAAAAGGTTTTGGTTGTTGATACATTTCCCCAAGGATAATTAGATTTGTGTTTTAAAATAAAGCTAGGAAGCATAGGTGTCACTCTGGTCATGATGTACACATGTGAACCAGGTACATATTAAATATAGGCATGTTACAGTACATGTATGCACCTGACACTTCACTTTTGTTTTTTTAATTTCAAGTTGAGTACACAGTGTCTAGATATTTATGATAAAACAGAACAGAATTTCCATTGTTTGGAAAGCTAATAAATGAGTTATTATAAATCCATTATTTCTATCTTAGCCTCATTCGAACATTTAAGAAAATTAAAGGAAACTAAAGATTTAACAGCAATTTAATTTTAGGTGAATTACCCAGTTGGTCCCTAACTATTTGGGAATTTTCAAGCAAGTCCCTAAAATAAAACAGTTTTTAATTGGATCCTTGATCATGTAAATTTTTTAATCGAGTCCCTGGGGTTAGTGAACTGTGTTATCTTCCTCAGAATATTTGTTATTCTCTCCTCATTGGTGGCTTCAAACCACCAAAAAATGACTATTTATGGTTGTTTTAAAAACAGCCAGAAAATGACTTGCCATAAATTGTCATTTTCTGGCTGTTTCAAGCCGCCACTAAGGACGGAATAATGAATATTCCATGGAAGATAAAAGTTCACTAACCCTGGGACGCAATTAAAAAAATTACATGATCAAGAACCCAATTAAAAACTTTTTTAGTTTAGGGACCTACTTAAAAACTCCCAAATAGTTTAGGTACCAATTGAGTGAATCAACATAAACTAAATTGTATTAGTTGTGAAATGATACATTTGGACATAGTTGCTTCAGAATTAGATATGAAGATATATCCTTCTTAACAAATGGCCCTACGAACTTTTCAACCTTACATGCAAATAGAGATATCGAGCTAGTTTACCTTTCACACCTCAACTTTTGAATAAGAAAATAAAAATTGAGGTAAGGAAGTTGATTGCCTCTGCCTCAAAAAATGACCATATATGTACTTGTGCATGATATTAAGGATATCAAATATCACTAATTATTATTTGTATATATGTTTCTGATACCATTTAATCTTGCTTTTCTAGAACTTTCCTCTGTATTTACTTGGCTGCGGGTGAGGGTACAGACTGGGTAAGGGTGGCAAAATAATCCACATATCAATAATTTAACCAATTCATTCATACTTCAACCATCCATTTTTAGTAAACAAAAGTAAATGGGCAGATCGGGTTATTGTGATTAATGGATAGTTAATGATCCATCCATCCAATCCATTGGCTTATTAAGTTATTGAAAATAGATCAAGTAGTTCTTCCTATTGTTATTGAAAGCTCTTTCCTTCTTCCTGCTAATTCTACATCACTATGTGATCCACCAACAATATATTGCAATCATTGAAAATGAATTTTTAAAATATAACATACTAGTACTATTAAACAAATGGGTTCGATTTTCATCCATAAAAGATGATTATGGTTTTAAATAACAGCATAAAGCAACAGGCATTGTAATAATCATACGACTGAACTAGCATTTTGATCTTCTAAAGATACACTTGAAATCAATTTGATCCTCCAAAAGTTTAAAGCAACATCAAATGATCCTTCTTTCAAGCTCTGTGACATCAATTTGGATAATTTTGATATCATTTTAAATTTTGGGATGACCAAATTGAGATCAAGTGTATCCTTGGATAATTAAAGTGGTAGTTTATTCTATTAATAATAACTTCTCTAAATACCCATTCAAACCCTCATCATTAGAAATTTACCATATGCCATATCTCGACCTATACTAGTATGATACGAGAACACATTGTGTAACTGCAACCTAGAGCTATAAGCAATTTATCAAGCACACCAAACTGAGTGAAACCACACAGTATAACCTGAATAGTAATAAGCTATTACAGATATTACAATTACCAATTAAAGTTGCAACTTACTTCTTGAACATGTTTTTCAAGAGATTTCAGCCTTGAATCTTGCTCCACATGGTCACGACTTATATCAGATTTCATTTCTCCAATAGATTTGTCAAGATTGTAGCAATATAATTCCAATTGTGATAGCCTTGAACTAATTCCCTCAAGAAACCGCATCAGGTTGTCAGCATATTTTTTCATACTCTTCTCTACAGTTGCAATCACATCTTGGCTTAAAGAATCTTCAGGTGGATTATAGGCAGTAGTAGGAAACATCGATGTCCTTGCCATCCTTGATTTGTGAAAATCCTGCCGAAAAGTTTGTTGATTTGAGATTCAAAAATTTGCCAGATATGCATAAAAGGCACATGTGGCAATACACATGCATGTAAAAAACAATAAGCTTGACTGCTTGAGAATAATCAAGAAAACTCAATAAAGCAAGCACAACAGTTCTGAGTAAACAGAAAACTTGGTTACCCACAATAAGCAATTGAACTATAAATGGGAGAATTTAACTTCACTACTTTAAGCATAAAAAATGAGTACGTTATTACTAGTCTCCTTCCTCCTCATATATTAAAAACAAAATAAGCCAACAAAAGATTACATTTCTAGTTTTAGATGTGAGGATCGATCAATTATGTTCCAAACACAGTGAATCATGTTCATCAATCTATTAGTCAAGGCACCTGACGGCACAAATTAAAAGTATCATGCTATCTGATCTGCCAAAACATTTATACGTGGCACACTTGGACGCAATTGCTCATTGACTCTCTCAACAGCCAACCACATTGACCTCATTCATCTCACATATCATATCAGTGTCTAAAAATAGTATAAAAAACTCAAACAAGCATTTGAATACAGAAAACCCAACACGCATGATACAAATGCACACTACACCAGCACATTCATTTTTCCTCTAACTCTCATCCAGTTCATACACTTCTCTTCTTTCAATGTTGAACAGCTCATGCAATCATGCATACCACACCAGAATCCACATCCCCTAAAGCAACTCCAAGACCTTGAACCCATGACATACCACGCTCATATTTCAGTCCCACCAATAAGTCAAAGCAACCTCACCAACCAAAAAACGAATTCCATAACCCCAAAAGAAAACAGCTTCTTATTCATTTCATTCACCACAAAACTTCCACTTGACACTAAAACTATCAATCACAAGTCACAACATCGAACTCACATCCTAAGATGTCACTAGCCATTACAGAACAACATAAACCCAAAACTCAGCAAGTCACTCCAATTTTTCCTATTCCAACTCCCAACGACACTTTCACCATTCAACAACCCAAACAAACACCCAAAGAATTAATCCAGGCTCAAGAAATTACAACCAAAACGACCATCAGGGATAAAGGGAATTGCAGCAAACAAACAAGAAAAGGAAAAAAAAAAAAAAAAAAAGCCCTCAACCTTCAATATTTTTTCTTTATCACTAAAAATTAAAACTTTCCTAAACCCTAATGACTTTCGCTCCAAAAGACCGAAACCCACGTTCTGAAATCGTCCTCAGAGGCCAAAAACGCGCGAGTCAACGCGCGAAACGACGCGAAGGGCACATGGGTAAATATACGTTAGTTGAATTAGGAGCAATTACCGGATCGGTGTGATTGCCGTTGGAACTGGAATCGCGGTTGGCGTAGTCGTCGTAGGAGCAGAGGATGTCATCGGAAGCGAAATCGAAGCCTTTGGAGGCAGAGTTGCCGCGACCCGAGGATCCAGACGCCATGGCCGGAGCTTGAAGAGGAAAAAAACGAATTCACTGAAGAGAGACGAAGAGATAGAAAGAAAGAAAGAATGTGTATCGGATGCTGTGTTGTGTTACTTTGCTTTTCCGCAAAACCAAATTTCGTATTTGCAACACTTCTTTAAAAGGGAAACTATGAGAGGGTTTTTATACAATGAGAGAGAGAGAGAGGTGAAAGAAACGTTTATAAAACGAGGGGGGGACTGTGTGTTGGGGGAAGATGAGAGGATAAGGATGAGAGGCACCGACCACTGTTTTTTAGTTGAGAGGTTCTTGATTGTGGTGAGTATTATGATTCATTACAAAATTAATTTAACTGTCCTGGTTTAAAATTTTAAATGACGAGCTGATGATTGACTTTTGTATTATTAGGGTACCGAATGTCCAAAAAGCATTAGATAAAAAAATTACTTCTTCTCTTCCATAATAACGATTGTATAGGAAAAAAATAATTTCAAAATAATAATTATTTTAATATTTAATTTAATATTAATTTTTTTTACTTATAGTTCCTTATAATATTAATTATGTGTTAAAAAAATGAATTTATGACGATACGATTAATTTTTAAAAAAAATTATTATTCACTTTCATCTTTTATTGATTTTTGTTAATATGTTTAAAATAATATAAGATGACAATTATAATGAGACAGTATTTAATTTCTTCACTGAAAAAGATGTTTAATATTAATATTACCCCTTTCTAGAGTTAGGCAAGTGGGATAAGTCTCTCCATTTAAGTCCACACCCAAAAAATCTACAACTCGAAAAACATGTTCCATGAAGCCCTAAACAAATAGAAAATTTAAATTTTAAACAATTGTCTACAAAAGTCAAATTAAAAAAGTGACTAAAAATTAAATTAAAAACTCTTTTGTTATCATTTTATACAATTGATTAATCATTTTAAACATTCTTTTCTTAAACTAGTTCTTAATTTTACTAAACTAAACCATTGAAATTATTATTGTTTTTAAAATTAAGGTATAAAAAGTCCATGGATGCCCACAAATAAGCCCATTTTTACCCATAGGTTAAACGAAGAGAATTTCTACATACACTATATGAATTTCAACATGCACTATATATTTTTTTAATGACCAAAGTACCCTTTCAACACAATATTAAACCAGACCATGCTTTTTCATTTTAGTTGTGGATTTTGCACAGTGCATTGGGATTTCGTTGTTCTTGTTGCTGGTATAGGTCAGTTTGTGAGTGCATTTGTTGTTCTTAGCTTCGTTGGAGCTTCATTGGTGGCTAGCGGTGGTCGTCGGCGTGCTGTGGTGGTCCAAAAAGGTAAGATCTGTTGTTACGCGTTGTACGGATTACGTAATCCGTAAGTAGAATACGGATTACCTAATCCGTAAGTATCATACGGATTACGTAATCCGTACGATACTTACGGATAAGCTAATCAGTATTATAGTTACGGATTATGTAATATTATGCCATTTACGGATTAGATAATCCGTATGATGCATACGGATTACCTAATCCGTATGTGTTATTTTTTTTTTAAAAAGAAAAATAATTATTAAAGAATTTAAAATAGATTATTAAAAAGTAAATTGTTTATGATTTGAAAAGTTTGAGGATGAATGAGTATGGATAAATTCGATAATTAAGTATGGTATGCTTCAATGTAATTTGTGATTCTTTGTGAATGCATTATTGATAAATATTATTGAGTTTGCGTCAGCGTCATTGTTGGTTGGG
>PYAF01002115.1:800508-822652 GCA_007407185.1 Glycine tomentella
TGTTAATTTTTATAATAATTATTTTAAAAATCATATCAACGACAAATTATTATTAGACGGTAATATAAAAATATTTTATACTATTAATGCATAATTATTAAATTCTTATTTTGGTTAGTTACAAAAGTAACATGTGAAATACACTTCAAAACGAGAGAAAAAATTAATAATAAGAATGTATAATTAAGTGAATAGGAAAAGTGATATAATTATTCTTCGAGATGTATGTTTTAATTTATAATATATGAGGAAATTAACATTTATTTTATTTTATAAATATTAAATAAGACATGTTTAATGTTTATTGATATATATATATATATAAATTTTTATTTTTATTTTTATGAGTTTAATTTTAAATTTTTTATTCAACATTGAACATTGTAAAGAATTTTACAATGTAAACTAATTATAAATTATTTTTTATGACTTTAAAAATAATTATTATAAAATTGGTAAACAATCATTTGTAATTAAATGATGTTATCATAAAATTCAGTATATTTTTAGAACAGGAATAAGATAAGAGTATGTTCTCTATAATTATTATTTGAAGAAAGGAATTTTTCTTTATTAAATATTTATTATATTATATAATACATAATATTATACTGTTTGATTAGATTGTATTTTATAATATAAAAAACAGTCTGTATCTTTATTTATTTAACATTTACATCTCCTGAATTATAGCCAAGGACAACACTTGAAAATTCTTTTAGACACTTGTCAGATTAAAATAGTCTTCGACCCAATACTTTAGAGTTTAGTGATGATACGAATAAATGTGGCCTCAAACGACAATAATAATGAGACAGTAGGTAGCTGTTGACTCATCAACAAATAATAAAATTAAGGTTTAATTGCGTAGTTTCTCTAATTTATTTTTGTAGTTTAATATGATCCTCTTATTATTTAAAAATATGTTAATCGTTAACAATTATTCTCACAATCTCACTAATTAAGAATATTTTTCCTCGCAGAACCTTAACAATTTAAAGTGTCTACGTGACTTTAAAAATTAAGAGGCAAAAAAGAAAAGCTTATGCGACTCCAAAAAAATAAGAGACTGAATAGAAAACTAATGATATTTAAAAGGATCGGATAGAAAATAGAAAATTTGTGATATTTTAAAGGATGAAAAATTGAAAAACACATTTCAGCCGAAGAAAATATTACAAGAAAGAAGGGAATTGAAGTAAAAAGTAAAACTAATGTGAAGCATAATGAAAATGTTGGTTGAACAACTAATGACCTACCACAAACTCTACTCTCGATGTTCTAACACTCTGACCCTAAAAGGTTGCTCAACTTTTTCTCAAGAGGAGAGGGTCTATAACAGTATGAATGGAATGCAACAGAAGAATTATGTATATAATCATTGCAATGAAACCAGCTATTAAAGCTCTTGTCACTTGATCACAATATCTGGGGACTGAATCACATATTGGTAGCCAACCTGCATCACTGTTTCCTTTCTTTCCCACCTGAGCTATAGCCAAAGATGCCGAGAAGCTTGAGACGACTAACATGGTGAACACCTACACATAAAATGAACCCAGTTGATATAACACTCGTTAGATTAATTTGACTCACCAATAATATGAAGTGCTAATATTGTAAAATAATATTTGCTTGTACATATCAATCTTATCTTATTACCTTATTAGGTGAGATTAGTTATATAAATCACACAGTGTCATTTAGTTCGGTTTAATTTTTTTATTTTTTTTAGCGAAGTTTGATTTAAAATTCATTAAAATTTGTTTTCATAATTTCCAATAAACGATTATTACTTGGCAATTTATGATACATCACTCCCCTAGGGAAGCTAAATCCTCTCAATAAATAGTTTAATTCGATATTTAGTTTAATAATGATTTATGGTATAAAATGTAAGCTCAAGTGTAATCATATTTGAATTGGAGTTTCTCAGTATTTTATGCTTTTTTATGAGAGTTTGATCAATGGAATGAACAAGTTCTTAAAGAGCTTGATTATGGTTGGCTGCTATTGATTAATCGAACCAATGTATTGCATGTGTTTTGACACACAAGTAACAGAAAAAAGAGGTTTAGGACATTTACCAAATCCAAGGCCACCACTAGTTGCCATAGCAAGCTTTTTGCAGGAAGAAAGAGCACCAAAAATCCATAGACAGTGATAACAGAATATGCAATCACAAAGTACCTAAGTAGATTTTTTTTTTATCAACTTTCAGCATGAAGAAAACAAACAAAAGAACAAAAAAGATTAATAAATATATCATTATATGCATTAGAAGACACTCACTTGAAGGCAGGGGAATTGGTGTATTTTGCTTCAAAGGACACTGTGAAAATGGTAGCTGTCTCATGGCTAGTAGCCATCATAATCACCGCTGCAAGCGTTGCCGCAAAGGCTAAGAACCTTAACAGAAGATGGCAGACCCTCCTAGCCTTGGCCATGGATTTCACAAGCAAAAAAAAATTGAAAGTTGGTGCACAATGAAACCTCAATGGATGGTTAAATTTAATAGATGTGTAAGTGTTGAAATTTCAAGGATGATGAGGGTGTTAGGAATGAAAATAATGGGGTAGTGCAATGAAATTATAGTACATCTTTGTGTTGTGTTAGGTGAAATTCTTATCTGTCTGTCTCACTGTTTATGCCACCGTCCTGTAACATTTTTCTAGTTTTGCTGCTGTGTACCCTTCTTCTGTGGAGTGCATGTAACTATGTAACTATGTAACCAATTCCAATTTTATCTTGGTAATTTGCTCTTGATCACTAGAGAAAAACTAGATTAGTTTTTATGTCCTTTTCAGTTTCATTTACTTCTTGCAAGCAAAATATTTAGTAAGACATAAGAGATAAAGCAGGTGAAAATTTTCTAACCTAAACACAAAGCTAAATTGTTTTAATATTCTTCTTCTGTCTTTTGTTTTGTGTCTTTTTGTTTCCCTTTCAATTGGTTCAGCTAGCAAGAAAGGTTACTCCCTTTTCAGCAGTCAGCACTTACTGCTTCTTGACACTAATGTTAATTCAGAAGCACTATTTGGCACGACAAAAACTGCAAAAAATGACGAACGCGCGGGTTAATTTGACTAATTTGGTTTTACACTACCATTCACGGATAGAGTAAAAAAGAAAATTTCAATTAAAAGAAAATTTGAGAATGTCGAAATTATTGACGAAAAAACTGTATTTGAAGAAATTATACGCAGACCAAAATAATGTACGTGATTTAAAATAATGTAAGAGATTTAAGATGATAATGTACTCGTATGTTATATATATTCTGGTGTATTACAGATTTTCTAAAAATTGAGATTAGAGTTGATCATTCGATTTACTGATAGACTTGAACGAGTAAATGACGACAATAGATTTATGGACATGAAGATCCCTTGTATCAAAAGTCTTCCTGTTGGGTGAGTCTATATATATAGTACAGATAATAAGGAACTAGAATATGTTGATGACAATGACAATCACGAGTAAGCTCCAAGTACTACCATTGAATACTTTGGATTGAAAATTGTTTTCGTTTAGGTGAAGTTTACCATATGGAAGAGATTCACACTTGAGAGAGATTAGTAGATTATAAGTATGAGGGAAGTCGTACAATGGAGAGAAATGAGAAAGGTGAACATTGTATAAATAAAAGAAAGATTCATAAATCTGAGCCTTAAAATTTTGGGTTAAAATGGAATGTCAAATTTCCTTATGTGATTATTTATAACTAATTAGATAAATCTCAATAGTATTTAACCCCATTGATATACAACAACAATAGATTTAACTTTAAAAATAATAATTACAAAAGTTAAAAATCTTATCATATATAACTATTTATAATTATATAAAGATATAAAAAACTTAGGTTAATAGTGATTTTCAGTACTGAAAAATTGAATTAAATTTCTGTTCCAAACTTTAAAAATCATTAATTTCGTCCTTATATTTCTAAAATATCATAACTTTGATTTTTTAATTAATAAATATTAATTATTAATTTGTTAATTTTTTTTTAACAGCAAAAATTGAATCCACATTCTATGTTTTCTTTCCTTCTTTGTTAACCATCTAACTTTGAATCCTAAACTTCATTAAATTAAGTTTTGATATTTCTAATGAAGCTGCACATCCATACTATATATAGTGTAGATACTTTGAACGACGTGATAACATGTAATAATTCGTGTGATATGGATGACAATAAAATGTGGCTATGTGATAAGTTTTGCAAGTGTTATTTTAAGAATATTTTCTATCCTTAGAAAGTTTCCAAATTTTGATTTTCTTTTCCATAAAAACTTTAAAATTTAATTGTAGTTCTTAATTTTTTTAGTATGTTTTTAAATCTCTAATATCTTTTATGTCAACTTTCATTTTCACTTCATCAATAACTTCTTGTAATTTCAAACAAATCACATGTTAAAGGTGATGAGTAAATGATTATGTTAAATATTCAATTTTTTATGTTACCAATTTTAGTTTAAATGAATAATTTTTCTTTATTTTATTATTATATATTTGATTAAATTGTTAATTTGGTAAGTCTTTTATTAAAATTAGAGACTTTCTATCATGATACAAATTATAATAATAAAAAATAAGTATTTGATTAAAATTATAGACTTGTCATCATGATAAAAATTATAATAATAAAAACTTAGTCTTTATAATTTTAATATAAGATGTTATTAATCATAGGATTATTACAAATAAGATATTAAAAATTCAGATAGATCAATATATATGTGATGATATTAATTGGATAAAGATGAATATATCTTATTTATTAAATTACATAGATAGATGATATATACGTGAATGTTATCATTAAATTGATTCAATTGAGAATTTTTAATGATTAACATTATCTTATTTTTTCAGTAATAACTTTTCAACAAGAAATATAATAGTATTCTTTGACTTGAGATTATCATACTAATTAATAATTTATTTATTATATTTTAATCTCAATAGTGTAAGATCTTGAATAAGGATCTTGAGTTCAAGATATGATCTTTACTAGATCTCTCAATAAAAGAGTTGAAGAGATCTCCAAACATGGAGAATGAGTTATTGTAGAAGATCCCTTAAGATCTACACATTGTTCAAAAAATAATTAATTTTCTTTTTTTTTCTCTCTCCCTACCCTAAGATCTGAAAATGAGATCTACCATTAAAGAAAAAAATAGAAAAGATCTTGAGAGATTTTTAATCATATGTGACGCTATTATTTAATCAAATAATTATATTAGTGAAATATTATTATATTTTTTTTTAGCACCAATAATATAAATAATGACAGTATAAAAATAAACAAATTAAAACAAAGTAATTTTGAATATGGTAGAAACGTGATGTTGGGCCTAGTCAAGTTGATTTTTAAATGTTCCAAGAGATAAATATTGGCAACAAAAACAAGATAATTACATTATTTTCAAATACGTCTAAAATAAAATAAAGTGAAATAGATGGAAACAAACATATGAACAAATCAATTTCATAAAAAGTTGACTTGATAATTCTAATTTCAAGGAACATTAGTATTTTTGCCAAACTACAACAAATTCACCCATTAAGTTGCTTTACTTTTAGTTGTTTCACTTTTGAAAATGGTTGATATCAAAGATTAATCTTGATATGGATATTGCTTCACACAATTGAAGAAAATTTTGACACTTTAAGAATTGTCATCCAAATACACAATTTAAATTTTCTGATTTATTATTGTTGACCGTTCATCACAAAAGATTTCTAGATCCCAATAAACCCAATGCCAAATAGCCGCTAAAAAGCACAAGCCTTATATTTTAAATATAAAATAAATCATCTTATTTTATTGCAAGTGTTATAAACACTATCTTATTTCGTTATAAGTGTTATGAGTAATCTCTTAAACTATCAAAGGGCATCGAAACCTCTAAGGTAAGTTGCCTAACACCCTCCAATAGCTAACAAAATTCTATTTCTTTGAGATCTAATTCAACCATATTTGCAACACTCTACCAAAGTGAGGGGTCTAAGTGACAAAATGGGCTACCCAACCCAATTTGGACAAATCCGATATAGGTTGTTGGCTATAATGGACTGGGTCAAAAAACTCAAATTTATTTAAAGACTAAAAATGGAAGTTTAGGCCTTGTAAAAGTCCAGTTTTATGAGGTTTTAATTAGTTTTTGCAAACTTAGGCTGCATTGGATCATGATTAAATCAGGCTAAAAATTCTTATTTAATTTGGGCCAAAAACTTTAAGCTCAAACCCTATGTTTCATAGAATAGGTTTAGGCTAGGTCGACTAGCCCAATCCATTTTGTCACCTCTAGTAAGGGATAAGACTTCAATTTTTTTTTGTATTAACATGTTCGATAATTAGACCTTACACTTGGTCTTCAAAAAACCTGATGGTAGGTTAGATAAAACATGTATATTCAAGTCAAGCTTAAGATTTGTCGACATTTAAAATGTCA
Organism: Glycine tomentella; assembly: GCA_007407185.1. Taxonomy (NCBI): domain Eukaryota; kingdom Viridiplantae; phylum Streptophyta; class Magnoliopsida; order Fabales; family Fabaceae; genus Glycine; species Glycine tomentella. The sequence continues at coordinate 806,973 of PYAF01002115.1, forward strand.
ATTATAATATCTGAATTTTACGCATTAAAATTTAACATGGAGTGAATCATCAATCTAATTCCTAAAATTGTAATGGTCAACTAAGTTAGTCCTTGAAATTAATAAAATAGTAAATTATCTTTGAAATTGTGAATTATGAATCAATTTAGTTCATTTGTTATTAAATGGTGTCATTTAATATCGCTAAAAAGGAAGTGATTTTCTACTTTAGTGTTCCACATGCCAGTGGCAAAGACTGGTTTCCCAGTATGAAGAAATACATAAATTTAATGACCCAACTATTGTAACATTCTCAAAAATATTTAAATTATAATAATATTTTAGATTATAAATAAATTATAATAATCTTAAAAAGATATTTTAAATTAAATTATAAATATAGGATTTAAGAAGAATAAGGAAAAATTTTAAACTAGAATAAGTTTTCAGAGCACACGTAAAACTTTTTAAAACCGAGGAGTAGTTCATAAGCTGTCCAAGATTTTTATGGCTCTTCTAGGTGGCATAAGGGGGAGTCAATAAACAAGAACAAGCTTTGGAAGCTTCCACGTACACAAACCATTAAATGAAGGAATGATGATTAGATAAGGGAAAGGAGATATTTTCTCCTAACCAAAGTAACTTTTTAACCCAATCAAGCCCTATAAAAAGCCTGGAAAACTCAAACCTCCTGCACGAGAACCCTCAGCTTTTTCTCTTCATAAACCTTCTCTACCATTTTCTCTTGCTCTAAAATTTTTCTATCTTAAAATCATCCCGGCAGCAATCCACAAAATTTTTTGAAGGTAGGCTAGGCTTCAATCTTTAACTTAGAAATTTTTAAGATTATTTCAGTTGCTTAAATGGACAGATGGAGTTTTTTTTTTTAGATGACAATGATGGTCAGATTTCTTGAAGCTGGAGTTTGGTTGATATGTTGAAGAAGCAATGTACTATGCTAGATTTTGAAAAGAGATTTGTACTTGTATATTTTTGTATCAGAGACATGGACTAATGTATCAGTCCTTCATATTTTGTAAATTTTATAACAAATAATTTTACTAGTACACGTTCCTTGTAAAATTTTGGTTCTATTGTTCCTACCTCAATTCATATTGTTCATTGAGAAAGAAAAGGTTAAAATGATAAAATTTAAAATAAGTAAATAAATAAGTAAGTATAAAGAAAATTAGTTAGGATGTTACAAATTTGGTATCAGAGAAGTTCATCCTGTTAGGTCCTGAGGGAAATGGACTAACTATGCTTTTTCTGTGTTATTTTTTTTTTGTGCTTTTCTGTATGACTTTTGTGAATGATTGTTTGTGTTTGTTGGATTCTGATGCACTTTACTTTATATTGAGCCTGATCTCCTCAATATTTTGTTAAAGTGAATAGGAATTCATGGCTAGTGGTAGTATATGCTACACATATGTATTAGTCTGATGCTGAGTATTTGTGGAATAGCCAGAAGCAAATTTTTGCAGGTAATGGATAGAGATTTCATGGGAAGTTTTAAGACAACATTTTATGGAAAGTACTTTCCCATATCAAATGCTTAAGAGTACCAATCTTTGAGGCTTCCATAAGATAATAATAGTATTTAAAGAGTTAATTAAAATCTCCTCCACCAATTTATATAATTCTGATAAGCACTCGAAGTGCATAAAATTTAAGGAAAAAAAATTGAGGAAATGTTTGTATTCCTGAAGTCTGTTATATCATAAGTTTCCATGTATGTTCATGAGTTAGCAGACTGGCCATCTGACTAATTTATGAATTGCAAGGAAACATTATGGCAAGCAGCCAGAAATACAAATAAGTGACTAATAGGTGATTTTCTAGGTAACAAACTCTCTATAGTGATAAAGTAGGTATTGTGTGGTGAGTATATGTTTTGCAGTCGGGGGATGTAAGGAGTAGTGATTAGTAAGAATTGTTGTAATTTAGAGGATGTTTTCAAGTTCTGCGGCTGAAGGTTAAGTTATGATCTGGGGAACTTTTAAGAGGTCATTTTTGGAGAAAAATTTTCGGGAGGATGTTAGAAATAAGAAAGTGATGGAATTCTTAGAACTTAAGCAAGGGATTATGATTATAAGCATAAGTTTGAAGAATTAGTGAAGTACTCTTCCATTTATCAAAGAAAATACGGTACTTGTGTGATTTTTAATTGTGGAGAAACTTAAATTTTGTGGTATCTTATGTGGATGATAAGTTTTTGGTTGAAACCCCAACTAGTAAGTAGGTTTTGATGAGAGTTTTGTGAAAAATTCTGATAGAAAATTTTATGTTAATCTGGATTGTTTACCTCTTAGCCAAACTGATGTTATAAACTGGTTGTCTTTCGATGAATGGTTTTAAATGATTAGTGTTTGAGATGGGTTGTCTACCTCTGCCAACTAAATCTTGTAACCCTTAAGAGAAAGAGTAAGTATATATGATATTGTCTGAAAGAGGAGACCAAGGTTTCTTTGGGAGACCCTCCTTTTTGTCAGAAAAAAAAAATTCCTATAAAGATTTAATATATGGTATTCAACCCATATCTGTAGCTACTTATAAAATATTATTGGAGCTTAAGAAACAACTATGAAAGTTGTTGAATAAGTGGTTTGTGAGATCTAATGAGTATCTATGAGGAGCACCAGTGTTACTAATAAAGATGGAATCATGAGGCAGTGTATAGACTATCATTAGTGAGAAAAGGTAACGATTAAGGATAAGTATCTTGTTCCTAGAAAAGATGATCTTATGGATTTGCTAGTAAAAACATGAAAAGTTTAGTAAAATAAATCTTACCATCAAAATTCATATAAAGTTAAGACTGCCTATTATGATTATTACAAGTATTTGATTAATACCCTGGCATGTTTATGAGAACTTTCACTCCTAACTTGATAGTATGTGAAAATATTCATAGATGATGTTTTAGTATATTAAGACAAGAAAGGAGAATAAGGAGCACTTGAGGATTGTGCTATAATTCCTTAAGCATAGACAACCTTATGCTAAGTTGTCCAAGTATGAATTTTAGAAATTGAGTTTCTTAAGACATGTGATATTCCAAAAGTGGTATAGTTGTAGATCATTCTAAGATAAAAGTTGTTCTAAAGTCCTAAGTCTGTGTTTGAGAATAAAAGTTTTTTGGTTTAGTAGGATATTATTAAAGAATCATAGAAGATTTCTCCGAGTTAGCCTTAGCTTTGACCAGGCTGACTCATAAGGATCAAAGTTTTGTATGGAATGCCCAAGGTGAGCATAACCCATAAGGAAACTGATGACAACACCTGTGTTAGTCTTGCCAGATATAGAAAAACCTTTTGGAGTATATTGTGACGCATCCAAAAATGGGTTTTTATGGAAACATAGTAATCTATGCATCTAGGCAAATTGAAAGCCCAAGAGAGAAAATACCTTATTCATAATTTAGAATTGGCAACTGTGGTATTTACGAAATTTTGAGGACAAAATTTATTTTTAGGAGGGGTGAATTGTAACATTCTCAAAAATATTTAAATTATAATAATATTTTAGATTATAAATAAATTATAATAATCTTAAAAAGATATTTTAAATTAAATTATAAATATAGGATTTAAGAAGAATAAGGAAAAATTTTAAACTAGAATAAGTTTTGAGAGCACACTTAAAACTTCTTAAAATCGAGGAGTAGTTCATAAGGTGTCCAAGATTTTTATGGCTCTTCCAGGTGGCATTAGGGGGAGTCAATAAACAAGAACAAGCTTTGGAAGCTTCCACGTACACAAACCATTAAATGAAGGAATGATGATTAGATAAGGGAAAGGAGATATTTTCTCCTAACCAAAGTAACTTTTTAACCCAATCAAGCCCTATAAAAAGCATGGAAAACTCAAACCTTCTGCACGAGAACCCTAAGCTTTTTCTCTTCATAAACCTTCTCTACTATTTTCTCTTTCTCTAAAATTTTTCTATCTTAAAATCATCCCGGCAGCAATCCACAAAAATTTTTGAAGGTAGGTTAGACTTCAATCTTTAACTTAGAAATTTTTAAGATTAATTCAGTTGCTTAAATGGACAGATAGAGTTTTTTTTTTTTTTTTAGTGATAATTTGGAATCTAACTTATTATTAGTTTGGAAAGGTTTATGAGATAATTTGAATAATTTAGATAATTTAAATAATTTAATTTTTGTATTATTGGGTAACAAGTTTAAAAACAAGAAGCTGGAAAGTAATATCCTATTTAAATTTTATAGAAATTAATTGAACAAAGCAAATAACACTAATCCCAGCTTTTCCTTTTCTCGGCCTGCAAGCACCCCGGTTGCCATCATTTTAAGCACCTAAAGATACCTTGGTTCAGCTTATATATATATATATATATATATAATATAACACCATACCAGCTCTTGGTTCCCTCGGTTTACAGCACCCCGGTTTTTCCCATTATACGGCGATATTACCATCTCTCTAAAACACCTTCTGGTCGGCTTGTATAAAAGTAACTCGGCACCCATGCAAGTGCTGCTACTCTCCCTTACCATACATGTAACCAGTTCCGGTAACATTCACGTAACCATAAGTCGGCCAGTTTGATATAAGAATCCTGGCAATCATTTACGTGAGGGCATACTCCTTTACCTTACCCACCATTTGGTCTCCGTGAACCCGGCCATGCCGTCAGCCGGGAATACACCCGGCACTTATATCTAAAGCGCCTCCGCACTATCAAATGATACTCACTTCCCGTATACCCATGGCAACCCGGCACCACAACGGCAAGCCCGGCCATGCATCCAATCCTGAACTCGGCCAACTCACTCACCTCGAAATGGCCGGACTTCCTATATAAGTCGGCCACTATGACTCACTGAACCCGGCCACTATGATTCAATGAACTCGGCCACCATGCACCCAGCTCCGCTACCTTGCACCCAACTCGGCCACCATGAACCCGGCATGAACCATGAACCCGGCATACACCATGAACCCGGCCTGCAACCCCTAAGCTCGGCCATCCATCCATGAACCCGGCCATCCGTGAACCCGGCCACCCATGTACAAGGAAACCCGGCCGTTCCACACAATGGAACTCGGCATACACCTTGAACCCGGCAACCTTGAGCTCGGCCGGCACCAACCCGGCAACTTTCTAACTCGGCATGTTCCTTCTCGGAACCTCGAACTCGGCATGTTCCCCTTCCGGCCTCTCACCTGTAATGCTGAACTCGGCATGCACTCTTCTCGGCACCTATAACTACTCGGCATCACTTGCAAGCCGGCCTGCACCATCCCGATAACCATGAAACTAAGCCAGCCTTGCATGAATTCGGTCACCACATGCAACCCAACTCGGCCACCCATGCACCCCGGCCACCTATGTATCTCGGACACTCATGCACTCGGCCATAACAGTATGGTTGCAGTAACCATACTTATAAGAGATATAAAGACTTATACATATATGAATATGTATATATACTTATAGAGATATAAAGATGTATATATATTTACATATATATATATATTGGAGGTATAAATATAAAACTATGTATTTATTCCTATATAAAATTGGCAGTTCTAGATATTAAATAAATTTATTTGGTAAAGTTCTTTTGAAGACAATGTATGAAGTATTATCAGATGATATTGAACAGCTCGTAATTATTAAATTTATTCTAGTTGGTACAATTTTATATGGACAGGGTATGAAATATTATCTATCTTGAAGAAGAATAATATCTTCTTTATATTATGAATTTTTGTGATATGAATGAGATTGATCCGGGTTTCAAGATCGGACCTATGATTTTAAGATTGACCCGAGTTGTGAACACCGGACCTATGCTACTGATTTTATGAGAATGACTCGAGTTGTGAACACCGAACCTATGCTACTGATTTTATGAGAATGACCCGGGTGTGACAACCGAGCCTATGCTACTTCAAGAGATCAGGTGCTAATACATGGAAATTCATGCATGATTAGCGTAAGACGGCCGTAGCATTCCTACGTGATGTACACATGTAGAGGCCATGTGCACCTGTGACCATTGCATTTCATTCCATGCATTCATACATTCATGCATTCATTCCGATATGTTGAATTATTGATCTGCTTAAGTGTGTGATGAATTAGATTTGCTTTATTTACTACCTCTTTAAGGTGTCTGAGGGAATAGAATTGCCTTGTTTGCTAACCTTTCTAATGTGATTGATATAATAGATTTGTCTTATTTACTAACCTACTAACATATTTGATGGTTTAGATTTGCCTACTGAGAAATTTATTTCTCATTCTTGAAGCTAGAGTTTGGTTGATATGTTGAAGAAGCAATGTACTATGCTGGATTTTGAAAAGAGATTTGTACTTGTATATTTTTGTATCAGAGACATGAACTAATGTATCAGTCCTTCATATTTTGTAAATTTTATGACAAATAATTTTACTAGTACATGTTCCTTGTAAAATTTTGGTTCTATTGTTCCTACCTCAATTCATATTGTTCGTTGAGAAAGAAAAGGTTAAAATGATAAAATTTAAAATAAGTAAATAAATAAGTAAGTATAAAGAAAATTAGTTAGGATGTTACAACTATCACATTCTTCATATGTAAGATTACAAGAGAAAATATATCCGTTTAGAGATAATGAATACTTGATTGAAGGAGACCTATAAATACCAAAATCTTTAAAGATATGGTGTACAAATTGAAGCACTCATTATTCAAATTTTCTATGTAGAAAGCTCTTTGTGTAAATTCTTGTAAAATTTATAAAAGCTCTAAAAACACTTTATTTATTTTGAAAGAAAAAATAAGTGCTAAATCTATCTTATTCATCTATAAGACGATAAGGTGTTAGTCATTGTGCAATTAAACTAACAAATCTTCTATTTGTGTTAGAGCCGGTAATGACTTGATAGGACAAAAAATACTTGTTGTAACAAGCTTGATGTAAAGTTTGAGTTAAGAAGCCATAAATGACAACGATAAATACTTGTAACTTGTTGAAGTTAATGAAACTTGATGGTTTGTCAAGAACTAAATATAGTCTCGCTGGTTGAGATAAACCACTATAAATTTCTTGTGTCTTATTATTTTTATCTCCTCCTCTGTTATTTGAATTGACTTAGGGTTTGAATGTGATATTTGCTTTTGAAAAACTTTTTTTGTTTTACAAAAATTTGAAATCATATTGTCTTATTCGTCTTGCAGAAAATTGATATCTATTTTTTTTAAGTCTTATTTCATCAAACTATAACTTTACTATTTTCAAAAAGATTTTAAATTTAGTAAAAATTACAATTCAATCTTCTTTCTTGTGATATTTTCCTCTACAAACTAAAACTCAATTTTAGTTATTTTAACTTTGAATTGGCCTCCATGTCACAAGAATAAAAATGACTAAAAAATTGGTGGAACATTTATCATTTTTATCTTTCCCACATTTTTCACTCTTCCTCCCCTAATTGATTTTGCAATAGTCTTCTTACTATTAAGTTGCACGAAGCATGCATAATTAAACATAAGAACCAACCAAGTCTTCTTAATTATATTAGAAAATGAGATGACAACCACGTATCCAGGCCTAATTGGTTGTCATTGAGGTCCTTAACATGACTATACTTTTTTAACATTGTTAAATAACACCAACTAATAAAAGTATAGACTAAACCAATAATTTATAATTTTATGTACTATTTTTTTTTAGCATTTTATTAGTTTCATAAAGCATTTTCATTATAATAAAGTGCATGTTTGGTTTTCATTGTAAAAATTAAGAATGAGATAAAAGTAAATTTTTCAATAGATCATGATTCTATTTTGTATGTTCATTTTGTTTTTATATGTTAAATTTGCATTGGAGTTTTTATCTGTTGCATTATCTTTCAAAATTAAACCAAATATTCACAAAATGATCATTTTTTTTATTAACTATATTATTGGTATGAAATAGTTATTATAAAAAATAATGACTAATATTAATAAAAAATTATGACATAAGGTGGATTTTCAACACAGATGATTCTATATCCAAAAATTAATTAAGATTAAATCTTAAATCATTTAATTAAAAAATATAAATCACGATGACAATATTGAAATACACGAAATAATATTTTAAAACTATTGAATTGCACAAAATAATATTTTAACCAAAGGTGTCTTCCCAAAGCTCAATTGCAGACGGGGTCACATCAGTATCTCAACACAGATATAGATACTCCCAAACACAGACTCAACACAACACAGTGCTGTTGCTACTTTTACTTGCCGGCGGCACCTACTTCACCGAGAAGAGTGTTCCAACACAACACTGCCAAAATGACAATTTCACCCTCTCTGACCTTAACACCAACCACCCCGAGAATCACCGCAACATCCCACACTTCCCACACTTCCCACCCCACCTATCTCAAACTCAACCCTATTTACAGACCTTCCCCTTTACGCGCCTTCCTCCCCCTCACATCACGCGCCCCCACGCGCCGCTGCCCCTCCACCCCCGTATGCCTCTTCACCGGCATCGTGGAGGAATTGGGCACCGTCAAGCAGCTGGGAACCTCCCCACATGGCGGCGTCGATCTCAAAATCGCGGCCTCCACCGTCCTCGACGGCGTAAACCTCGGCGACAGCATCGCCGTGAACGGCACGTGCCTGACCGTTACAGAATTCGACACCAAAGTCGCCGACTTCACGGTGGGCCTGTCGCCGGAGACGCTCCGGAAGACCTCCCTCTCGGAATTGGAGCCCGGGTCGGCGGTGAACCTGGAGCGGGCGGTGACGCCGGCGAGCCGAATGGGCGGTCACTTCGTGCAGGGTCACGTGGACGGCACGGGGGAGATCGTGTCGAAGGTTCCAGAAGGAGATTCCCTCTGGGTGAAGGTGAAAGCTGATAAGGGGTTGTTGAAGTACATTGTTCCTAAAGGGTTCATTGCTGTGGATGGGACTAGTTTGACTGTGGTCGATGTGTTTGACCATGAAGAGTGTTTCAATTTCATGTTGGTTGCTTACACTCAGCAGAAAGTGGTGATTCCTCTGAAGAATGTTGGGTAAAAAGTGAATCTTGAGGTGGATATTCTCGGCAAGTATGTGGAGAGGCTTCTCGCTAGTGGTTTTGTTTCTTCCTTTGCTGATAAATAATAATTCTCGATCGTCACATGCTTGAAAATGTTGATGGTTTTGTATGATGTTTTGCTTTAGTTCTTCATAAGGCGGTCCTAATATGGCTAGCTTAGGAACTTAATAACAGGATCAGGCATTGAACTGGAATTAAATGTATAATTTAATTTGTAACATTTTATGTTCATTACGGGATTGAGTCGGTGGGTAAACGCTTGACTTTGTGCTGAGCTTATGTGGTGTGAGTTTCTTTATTCTTGTATGTCTGTTTGTCTTATAAATTTTGTCAAGTAAGTACAATGAATGATTTATAAAAGTCTGAGTGCTAAGGAGTGAGTAGGCAATCAGATTGTGTGGTCAAGCTTTAAAATGATGGTCTTGTGCTGGTTGAACTATTATAAAGTGTTATGATCTAGTCCAAAAGGGAGCCTCTCCGTGCTTCTCAAGAGCTTCCTGGTTGATCACTTGATCTTCTTGTATGTCGTATCTGACCCAATTCTCTGATGCTCAGACTCTGGTCGGAGTAATAGGCGGGAAGCCACTTGTAAACACTCTGACTTGAGAAAGACTCTGACACTCAAGTCAGTGTGAGTCTCAAAATAGATGGTTAGGGATTAGGCATACCTGGACTGTAGAACTCTGTTGGCTTTTATAGTCCTTTGTTGATAACGTAGGTTGATATAATGTGATCATCTTCTTTGTGATACGGTCTTTATCTTCTGGTAGAATAGTAGGAGTTACATTTGAATTATTCCTTAGTTGGTAGAGATGCAATTGGCGTTGGGAGCCGCTATTGGCTTTATACGTGACCGGGATCTGATGGGGGAATTGGACCTCAATAGACCTGGGCCGAGCCAGTTCCAGAACTTATATATGGTTATGACTTATGAATATTGATTCTTGTGACTCTCTGCTATGGATGTCACAAGTGAAACAACACCAATAATAAGATTAGAAGACACTTCTAGTTCTGTTGAATAGTATAGAGATGTGTGATTGCTGATATTACTTTGAATTTGAAAAGTGACTGCTCCAATGCCTTGGTAAATGTAAGGTACATAATTGCAGTGGCTTTTACCATGGTCTTTTGCAGTTTTCTTATGATGTCATTACTCATTAGACACTTGGTGGATTGTTGCACTTTACTCTTTAAAAAGATCAAATTTTGGATGCACTTGTGGACTTTCTGTATCAATTATTGATTAGGAAATGATGACATCTGTGCAAGCTTGTGGGGAAGCTTCAATTTCTATAGTGGTCATGCTCTTGAGTAATTATCTATGCAGTACTTTCCCTTCTGTTGGTAAGTGTTTTTACCTTTAAGGCTACTATGAAGTTGTATGCTGTATAAATTTTGTGGTAATTGTGGGTGAGGCAAACAATGTGTTAAGACTTGAATCTCTTGAAGTTTAGTGTGTTTCTGTGCACATATCTTCCTTGTGTGAAATAAATTCTGTAGAATAAGTGATCCAGGATTGAGCAGGGTTATAATTATAACTTATGGATAAAACTTAGATACAGTTTTTTAAGGCGTTTTTGGTGTTGTTTTCTAGTAGCATTGGAGGTTTAGCTCGGTAATATACATAATAAAGTTTTGTATTAAAGGTCAAGTTGTGTCTTGGTGATTTGTTGGTCATAAGTTCGAATCCAGAAATAGACTCTTTGCATATGCAAGGGTAAGGCTGCGTACAATATCCCTCCCCCTTATCTGCGCATAGGGAGCCTCCGGGCAATGAGGTACGTAGTTTTTATTTATTTATTAAAAGTCAACATAAGTTGCTGAGGTGAAATTCCAAATCATATTGAAAAATAGTACCAAAAATGCCTAAACAACTGGATCTAAGTTTTGTCCATAACTCTGTATAGTGAACATATATTCAGTGACTTACAAGTTACAGTAGCTTTTAGCAACTTTAATGGTGGATCTCAGAACAACTTGAATTGATATGTGATTGACCGAGGCCCTTCATTACGGAGGTTTACCAAAGGAAGTGTAAGAAGGCTGTAGCTGTACCTGTGAGTAGTTAAGAGTTATTATTTTATTTTTTTTGGTGAAATAAGAGATTGTTGTATAGTTAGATGAAGATTTAATTAACTATGGTCAAAGTTAGTTAGGCTGAAAGAATAAATAGGGGAGCATAGAGAGTGATGGACAATTATTCTGTAATTGAGGAAAAAGTCGGGGCAGAGACCTGGAACATCCAGAAAGTCCATATTCTAGTAAAGCTTTCCAATTCCCATTACCACATCACATTGAGTAGGACTGGGACATTGGGTTCTTCAATAAAGAGTTAAAGATTCACTCTTTAAATATTCATTAATCTGGTCCAGTTTCTATCAATATGTGACTGAATATTGAATTATTGGTTCTGCTTAATCTCTGTGCCTTAAGTTGTCTAATTCTTTAATTAGCACCGCAGATGATGCTTGTACTGCTCTTGATACTATAAGTGAATCTCAATGAGCTTGAAAGATAATAAATAATACTTGATCTGTTTGCATTTCAGCACCATTGTTTTTTTGTTTATAAAACCGCCAGAACCTTCAGGGTTGGTTGATAAACACGTCTGCTGGGATGTGGGATGATGTGATTGCACCTTGTTCTTTAATTTAAACCCACCATGTATTAGGCTCGGGTCATGCATGTTTTGAGAGGTTGAGTGAGCAACTATTGGAAGTAGTTTTTCATGTACACTTTTTTCCTTCCTATTCTCCTCTTGGACAACCACACTTGGATGAATTTCAGTGGCATTTATCTTTCACAGTGTTGCTGGGATATTATGTTTTCTTGTATTTTGAGCAAACTTGTATTTTTCCTGTTGCATGTGGCTTGGTTAATTTGCAACCCAGGAAGAAATTTTCCTTGAAGCTTCTTTTTTTGTCATGTTTACTGGCACCATATGAAGCAACAACTTTGTACCTATGCGCAAACGCATGATAAATTATCATGCAAATGTTTATTTATCATGCACAAATGCATGATAATGAGTACCTTTTTATTTTTTTTCCCTTTTCTTCTCTAGACTTATTATCACATAGTACTAGTCACATTAGACCCTGATTTATTTTGAGTTTTAGATTCATTGGAAAAATTCTTGCAATGATTATTTTTTTCATTCATAGTTTGAATCCTAAAGCATAAGGAGAATCAAGCTTATTGTCACTTGGAATAAGGTTGGTATGATGAGTACTTGAATAGCAAGTCATTTGGGAAATATCAACACCAGTTTTATATCTAATATAAAACTGTTTTTATGTTCCTTAAGTACATAGTCAAGAGTTCAATTCTCAGAATATTTGTGGAGATAAGTTAGTCTTTTAAATGAATTTTAATATATCAAGAAGTAAAAACCTGTTTTTATATCTCTACACATCTTACCTAGCACAACCATCACCCTTTAAAATTGTATCAAGTGAGCTAATAATAGAGGCTTACCCGAAATGACAAAATGTATAAAAGGTATCAGACTATCCGAGTGCATGATACTGTTACAGGTTGTCCTACCCGTGCAGCGCACAGGTAACCATTTTCCTATATATATATATATATATATATATATATATATATATATATATATATATATATATATATATATATATAGGAATCTAAAACATAATTAAATATTCTATAATTAACAACATCAATATTTAGAACAAAATAAATATACATTCTAAAAACTTTGATAAGTGCCAATCCCCTTTATCAATATTGTGTCCTATATCAAGTGTAATAGTTATTATGATAATCTAATAATGATAGTAACTGAACAACTCTTATACTTTGGTAATGCTGAACAAAAGTTTATTAACCTGGAAAATAAGAAGACTTGGAGAAAAAAAGTAAAATTAAAAGAGATGATAAGCTTGAAATTGAGATTTCAAAATTACTTTTTTATAAGAAGTAATAAAGATTTGTATTTGTATTTTTTATCAAAAGAAAAAGAAAAGGAAATCTACACTTGGGCCAATTTATCAGATTATACGTATGACCCATTTTGTACTTATTGAAGGCTGTTTCAAATATTATTTCTATTCTTTGTTATTACTTTATAAAAAAATATTTTTATATGTTATTTTAAAATTTTAGAACATGGAAGTTATTTCAATTTTTTAGTTTATTTATTAATATAAACATGCAATTAAGTTATTTATTTTCTTTGTTATACAATGATCAGATAGATTTTAACCTTTATAGATGATAAAAAATTTAAAATTTAATAATTCGTAGCATAAGAATGATATTTTTTTTGGTACTGTCATAAAAATGATATGAAAAATATCATTACTTGAGCCCTTTTAAAATATAAAAACACTATTTATATTTTAACTTAAAAAATGAATTTTCAATGATATAACTTTTTTTTTATCAACAAAAGAGAATTTTATTAAAAACTAAATTTAGCACAAGAATTGTCAAACTCATACACAAGAGTGTTGTCTAGAAAGCCAAGGCATACCCATACAACTTCCCATCCCAACTCATTTCTATAGTCCACTAATAAACACAACTTGAAACAATTACTACAAGTAATGTCTACACTAAAGCTTTCTTCAGAAAACGCAAAACATGTTGCTGAATATTAATACTACAAATAATGTCTACACCAAAGCTTTCTTCAAAACATAAAAATATATTTACTCCTCATCCTTTATTGTCCTTACCCGGCGATGCTTGAGTTTTTTAGTCTCTTATTTGTAAAATATAAAAAAAAGATCATGAAAGAAAATATTATTTTTGGAGTAAATATATTTTTATGTTTTGAAATATATTTTTATAGGGTTTTTAACTATCTCTATCTCAAAATAAAATTTACGCAAGAAATAAGTCTATCTCTATAGAGTTTTTAATAACTTCACCAAAAGTTGATAGTTGAATTTGTAATTCAGTTTAGCACTATCTCCTCATGCAGTGTAAGTTAAAAAAACATTAAAGAAGCGATTCATTTTTTTTTTTTGAAAGGCTAGAGTTTATTATAGATGAAAAAATGATTGAAGCACAAGATATGCAAGCAATCATACAATCAATACAATGCAGAATATTCTAACTGGACCAAAACTAATAAAATGTGAAATCATGTCCAACAAAAAACTACCCAAACATATAGATATAACATAATACAACATTAGAATCTCACCTAGTGCAGTGCACCCTATCAATCGAAAATATTGCAGAAACATATTCTTCCTAGACTTCAATGTTCACTATGACCAGGTTGTTGCATTTATGATCCCAAATATCCACCATAATAGCATGTTCTTCTCAATTACCAATGAGATTTTCAGTTCAGGATCATCCAAAATGTTTCTATCACTTAAAGGAACATCTGCAATAGCAACATATATTGATAATTGAAACTCAAAAAATTGTCATATAGTAATTCAAATTTATATTCAAAATTTGTGATAAATTTCTGTAGACTAAGAGATATATCATCAATTAGAAAAACTTAATAGCATGGTATATAATCGGAGCAAAGGCCATAATATAGGTCATCATATTTAAATTTCAGGTCAGCATTGATTGGTTACTCATTCTTTTTGCCTCTTTCATTGTTGTCATCCAAAATTATGTCACTACCACATTATGTTAGTGAAGATAAATTGAAATAGCAAGGCTGAAAAGTCTAAAATGATTCCTTCTGTCATAATTAAACAGGAGAACATGAGATTACAGAAACATTGAAGCCAGTGTTATTTGAGCTGCTTTCAGCAAATTAATCACTAATTCATGAGTGTTTAACAGAAAAGTAATCCTATATCAGTCCCGAGTCGACACTTAAATTGTAAGTGCACAATGTTACTTACCATATTGTTGTAATACTCTAACTGCAAGAGAACTAAATCCACACTGGAAAATCAGGCAAACCTTTCATGTAAATCACAGCAGGTAGGATTATCCTTGACATCCAGCACACATTAACCACACTGAACAACAGTTCAACTTCAAGTAATAGGTTACTTATATCATTAAAGCAAGAGATAATCGATATTTTTTTCATGCATAAGATTCAATCGATATGCAATGCACCTGCTCAATAACATCAGCCAAAGAAATGTCGGAATTCTCAAGTTTATTAGTTGGCTTGAAGTCATCGTGGGTGTCATGATCATTTTATACAATAGCTAAGTATCTCATTTTATGATAACAGGACCTAGTTAGCTATGAAGACATTAAAGGAAGAGCAATACTGTTACAAAAGGAAAGCATGAGCCTTACTTGACAGGGTAACGTGAACCAACTTTAACTAAATGAAGCAATAAAAGATTAAGTCAGAAGTGTTAATAAGCGGATTCCATCGGATAGAACAATAACAACAGATAAAGGAAATTGAAAGCAATAAATGGACACAAATATTTTACGTGGGAAAACCCTGAGGTAAAAAACCCACGGACAAGAGTAGAAAAAAATTTCACTATGGGAACTCCAACACTACAACCTCCCTTTTATCACAAGGAGAGAACAATTTTATCTCTCTCTTGAACTAGGGAATACTCCTCACAAAATTACACTCAAGAATAATATTATAACAAATAATATTATCAAAGAGAAGAGAAGAACTCAAGTGTGGGATGCAGCTGCTGCTGCTGCACCTCCTGAAAC